>OU427005.1:2108831-2121331 GCA_911387935.1 Dolichovespula saxonica | reverse complement strand
GGTGACAGGCACCTCGTGTCTGCAACACACCAATCGCAACCAGCTTAACGTGGCTTTGTTCCTCATATTAAAAATTTCCATCGATCTCGCACACACGCACGCACACACGCACGCACCACCCACATAAAGGAGGGACTATTTTTCTTTTCCTTTTTTTTTTTTGTCTAAATTAATGTTCTAAATGAAAAATGCACGCACACGCACACGCACACGCACACGCACACGCACATTAACGTCTCGTCACTTTAATTAATTTCGATCGAATCGATTAAAGCTTTTTCGTTCTACCGTATCGTTTTCAGTTGAAACGTGAATTCGAGATATAAACGATTGAAAAAAGTTTGGTATGCATTATGAAAATGGTATTTCCTTTCAACAGGGATTTTTGTTGTAACGGGTCAGAGGTGTTCTCGAAAGGTTACAACGATCTGGTTAATCGTGGAAATAAATAGATATTTACGTTTGGTACGGTTGTTTGTATAAGTAGAGGGAGGAATTTTGAATACGACGAAACGTCGATCGTAATCGACGCGAACGGGACGACCCGTACGATCGTTTAAATCGTTACAATCGAACTTTTCGCCGTTCGAACGGTATTTTCCTTTTCTTTCTTTTTTTTTTTTTATTTATTCATTCGCTTTTCTCCGAGTTCCTCTTTGTTTGGATGTGTGTGTGTGGATGGATGGAGGAGGAAGGGGAGGAGAGGGTTCTACCTACCTCGAGCCTTCCAAATATGTTTGAAACGATTTTTATTCGACATATATATTAGAAACACCTGCGAGGATGCGCGTATTCCCAACTTCGATTACACCCACCACCACCACCACCACCACCACCATTACCATCACGATCATATGTTGTCGATATAAACTTTATCGGTCTTGCGTTATTACATTTCCCTTTTATGGCTTGAAATTCTGAGTTTTTTTTTTCCTTCTTTTTCTTTCTCTCTCTCTCTCTTCCTCGCTCTCTCTTTGTCCTCTTTTCTTTATATTTTTTGTTCGCGACGAAATATATATATATATATAGAGAGACCACGGAATGGAACGATTTACGAAGGACATCGATCTTTCTAACATAGAAAGCTTTGAAAAATGTCGTCCAAGGAACGTTCTCTAAAGTCCAATTAAGTCCTGCAGAGTCCTAAGAATTAACTCGTCCAGAAAGGATTGGTTCTGCTTTAGGATAGTTCCTATAATAGCCTTTACGTCAAATTGCGAACATCCAACGTTCCCATTAAAAGCACCACCCCATACTGGCTACAGAAAGAGAAAGATACAGACTGAGAGAGATAGAGAGATAGAGAGAGAGAGAGAGTTAGTCGTTCCTTCCACCTATATATTCCACTCAACTACAAAATTACTCGCAATACGGTACAATTAATGAGTACCGATTCTCGATTCGGTACTCGGCTTACCCACCGAATCTTCCTCCTCTTTCTCCTCCTCCTCCTCCTCCTTCTCATCCTCATCCTCCTCCTCCTCTTGCTCCTCCTATTTGGTTTTCGAAGCCTTCGTTAACTCATTGCGTAAACGTAACAATTACCGACAGCTTCTCACGCTTTCGAGTAGCTTGGAATATAATTTCCATAAATTTACTCCCACGGTATGGATAAGAGACTATACAACGTGGTCGAGGTTTTACTACCGACGGAATATCGTCGTTCGACGAAAAATTCGTGACGTTTAGGTGGGGTGGGGTTTTAGGGGGAGGGTGCTTGGAGGAGGGCAGGGGAAATTAGAAGAGAATATCGATGAGACTCTACTCTACTCGTTCTTCTTTTCTACTTTCCTTCTCTCTCTCTCTCTCTCTCTTTCTCTCTCGTTTTTTTCTTCTTTTTTCTTTCTTTTCTTTTTGCAATACTTCTTTTTCAAAAGCGGTCGTTCGACCGATTAAACTTTCCCATATATTCGGATAGAAGAATTCTCGAGCGAAATTTTAACGATTTTTCCCTACACTCCCCTTCCTCCTCTTTCCCCTTCTCCTCCTCCTCTTTACGACAGTAAAAGGGACGTTTGATCGGTTAAACTCATTTTTTTTTCCATCTTCGTTGGAATCATCGATTCGTCGCGTTAAGCATTTGACAGGAAACGAACGGTGGTTCTTCGACCACGAACGCGATACCTTTTCGTTACTTATCGACCGTGGTTGACAAAGAAAAAAAAGAAAAAAGAAAACAAGTAGACAAAAAAAAAACTACGAAAGAAAAAAAAAAAGAAAAAGAAAGAAAGAAGATAGATCCCTCGTGGATGAATCGAACGACCGACGATCGTTTAAAACGATCATTATTTGCCTTTGATTTCCGTTATCATAGCCAATGCATAATAACTCTTCTTCTTCTCTCGTTGTATTATATATACTTGCATACGTATGTATGTACGAAAACTGATTAAGAATTCTCATGAAATTCAAATTGAATAGACAACGGGTGGTTATCGGGTACGAGGAAGCTATAGGAACGGGAGAAGGGGATAGGGAGAAGGGGGAGGGGGTTTGTCGGTGGTGGTAAACTATGGTGGTGGGGGTAAACTGTGGCGGTGGTAAAGGGTTTAGGACGTTAACTTCGAGATCTGCTCAAAATTCATTTACGAGGTATATCGTGTATACTCGTGTCTATCTCGGCGCCGTTTACCTTCGCCATTATTATTTTAACTTTGTCGTTCGGTTAACCAATGTCCTCTATCTACAGAGAGAAAGAGAGAGAGAGAGAGAGAGAGAGAGAGAGGCGTGCAATGGCGTGAAGATAAATCGTGACACGATCGAAAACTCGATCGTGATCGTGACAACAAAACGCGTACCATGGTACTCTACTGGCAGGCATAGACCGAACGTTTAAGCCGGTATCCTTCTTCCCCCCCTCCCAATCCAACCCCCTCCATCCCCATTCCTTTCCATTCCTTGGCAAAGGTATAACCGAGGAAAAGGTGAGCGGCCAACCTTTGACCTCCTTCCGATATCATCGTGTACTCGATCCGAGCTAATAAATCAACCTGTCACCGCTCTCTCTCTCTCTCTCTCTCTCTCTCTCTCTCTCTCTTTCTCTCTTTCGTCGTCTCTGCTAGCCGCGACACACTTTGCCCCAGCACCCTTTACATACTCCCACTTTAGCCTATTTGCCACCCTTCCTCCTCATCTCCTCACCCACCACCGCCATCGCCACCGCCACTGCCACCCTCAATGCCTACCCCAACCCACCCCACGCATTCCTCTCTCCCCTCCCACCCATTGGCAACCCGGACGTACCACTTACTATTATGGTACCCTGTGACTAGTAGATAAGGTTCCATTTAAGAACATGATTAGTAGACTTGTTCTTAGATTCGCAAAATGCAACTATTAGGAAAACTCGGTCGTTAGGTGTCCGAGATAAGACTTCGCAGTGTATATATTTTGTCTGTGTGTGTGTGTGTGTGTGTCTGTTAGTTTTGTATAATAGAAATATGACTCGTACAAAAGGTACATAAATATATATATATGTATATATATATATATATATATATATATATATATATATATATTCGGAAGACTTTGGTTTATATATAATAGACGATATGGATTAAAAATAAAAAAAAAAAAAAAAATATAAAAATTCGTGGATATTACGGATATGTACGAGTAAAACAAAGGGAGACCCTCTGATGTATAAATGGTTCCTATATCTCTGATAGATATTCATCGAAGATAGCTTTCGATATCTTTGTCTTTAGTTTTACTTTCGTAGACTCGCGATTTTCTGTTAGAATTTACATAGATAAATACATACATGGAAACGTATTTGTGTGTGTGTGTGTGTTTGTTTGTACGCTCAGTGAGGAATCATTATTTCCTTTCTTTTCTTTTCTTTTCTTTTTGTAATATTCGCGAAAAACGCGTATCAGTCGATATACGGAAAAGGATAAATATGAAGGAAGATATGATGGCATTGTTTGTTCGGCGAAACGGTAGACAGGTGTTTCAGGAAGAATTTGAGGAAGGTGCAAGAACGAAGAAATTTGTAGAACGTAGAAAAATTCTTTTCTCTTTCATTCGTGGTATGAGAAGAACTCGGACCGAAAGGTTTTCTTTATTTTTCTTTTTCTTTCTTTTTTCTTTTCCTCTCCTTTTGTTTCCTCACTGTTGTGTAGGAATTATGTACGATGTGACAGGACGGTCTCCTTAAGCCGGGTTCTTCAAGGGTGGTATAAGACGAAGTAAAAAAGTAAAAAAAAAAAAGAAAAAGAAATAGTAAAAGACGGAGTAGGGAGATGGAAAAAGTGTTACGTCGAGGGTAAGAAAAAAAAAAAAAAAAGAAAGTAACATCTTTATTAACCGGACAAATATAATTAATGCTATTATAAAGTGGACGCCAATGTTTATCGAAACAAACTGTTTGTAATTGGTACTTAACAGAGGAAGAGAGAGAGAAAGAGAGAGAGAGAGAGAGAGAGAGAGAGAGAGAGAAGTCCACCGTCTTGTTTATGTTTACATTACTAGTGAGAATCTTAACTAAGTTAGGTCGACTTTAGTTGCAACAAGGCAAACAGAACATAGTAATCGAGTTGCCAAATGAGGCAGTAGCTACGAAACTAAGCGATATAGATAGAGATAACACACACACACACATACACACTGTTACCAGGAACGTGTTGTTTAGATACACTCGAATCGAATTTTCGTGCGATAGAAAAATGTATAAAAACAAAAAAAGACTGACATTAAATGTCTTTCCGTCTCTTTACAATTTTCTCTCTATCTCTTTTTTTTTTTTTTTTAGACATCCTGCGTGACAAAAGAAAAAGAAAAAAGAAATGGTGCGATCTCTAATCGTCGGATAGTTACGGAGTAAAAGAAAAGAACGAATCACTTTATCTCCCCTGAATGATATAAATGCAAGGAGTACCGTGCGAGTTAAGATTTAAAGCGAGGTATAAAAGATCAATTCGATCCACCATAGCTATACCGACGAGAATAATGAGACTACGACGACGACGACGACGAGGATGAGGACGAGGACGAGGACGAGGACGTTTCCGAATTACAATGATGATGCCAGGAGGTACTCCGCAACAAGTTCAATTTTCTGTGATTTCCATGGTAGTAGGAGTAACGCGCCAAGAGAATCGAGCCGACGAGAACCGACGTGAGCCGAGCCCAGAGCCCAGAGAGCCCAGCCCAGCCCAACCCAACCCAACCCAACCCAACCCAACCCAACCCAATCCAGCCCTGCCCCAGCTCAGTTACCCCATCCTTTCTTGGCACGGACATTTGCCCAAACATTGTCACCGATACCACGTCAATTTCAGCAACAAGTATTCCAACTTCCAACGGCAGATATAAACCATCTCGTCTGTTTTGAGTATGCGCTCTCTCGAACGGTTTCATTCGGGAAGTTTGCATTAAATGACAAACGGGTGTTAGAGATAGAGAGATAGAAAGACCTGACAGTCAGAGTCCCATCTCGATTTGTCTACTTTGAATTTTAAACGATGCTTTCAATATATATACATATACATATTTACACACACACATATATATATATACATATATATATATATATATATATATATATATATATATATATATTTCTCTTTTTTGAAAGCTTCATTGAATCATCGATCGACCGGAAGTCCCTAAAACGGCAAAGTTCTCTTCAATTTCCTATAAACATTTGAAATTTCGATGAGCGTCGAATTGATTTAAGACGCTCGATGGATACTCGTGGACTATGGTAGATGTTTGGATGGTGGGGCGGGGGAGTGAGGAGTAGTGGGGAGGGAAAGAAAAACATAAAAAAACATAAAAATCAGTCGAGAGTTTCTTTCATCGGTACGATGGTACCATGTGAGAGAGAGAGAGAGAGAGAGAGAGAGAGAGAGAGAGAGAGAGAGAGAGAGAGAAGATATCCGAATGCAAGGCTCAGAACTACACGGCAGAGGAGTTTTTAGATAATTGGATCGTCCTATTCAATTTTGTACATGTCGTCAAAGTGAAAGAGGTAGGATATATATATATATATATATATATATATATATATATATATATATATACATATAAACAGATTGAGACACGCAAGCCATAAAACCGGTATACAGGTGAAATTCCATCAGTAGAAAAGTTTCGATTTATCGTTTCGGTCGAAGTGATAAAACATCAGGGCAATATACAGAATAAGAAAACCGAAATTGTTTATGAAAGAACTCGATCCAAACACTATGACGATCTAGCACGAAAGGTCATATCCCATAGTCGAAGACTGTTGAATAGAAAAGAAAAGAAACGAAGACGAAGAGGATAAAGAAGAAGAAGAATAAGAAAAAAAAAAAGAAAAAGAAAAAGAAAAAGAAAAAGAAAAAGCAAACGGCTGCTGTTTATCATCTTGCACGGATCGCATCCAAGTATTATTGTCAGTAGTTCGAAGGTGAACGCGCGTCACTGTTACCACTTAGTATTGCGCAACCTAACAGATGCGTCCTTCGAGACGCTGCACACCTGCCTTTCCAGTATTTCGATGCCTTTCTCTCTCGGAGCCGTTCTCCATCAAGTGTGCCGTTCGTTTCGTTTGTTCCAACGAAAAAAAAAAAAAAAAAAAGAAAGGAAACAAGAAAAAAGGAAGAGAAAGAGAGAGAGAGAGAGAGAGAGAGAGAGAGAAAGAGATCCTCTTGTCTCTCGCAATCGTCCTTTTCGTTTCTTCTTTCCTTTCTTCTTTTTATTCCCTCGTACTGATATCTCAAGTTACTAATAGGAAAAAGAAAAATGTCAAAGAATAGGATAATTCAATTATTTCATATCAGTATACTATTATTTCGATTATTCAACCAGTATTTCAATTATTTCATATCAGTCTAGATATTCGCGTATAAATATATATATAGATATATATTTTCTACTTCGTTTTATTTTTTTTTTTTTGACATTATTTGTCATACAGAAAGAAAAGGCTCCTCCGAAAGAATTTCTAAGCGGTTGGATAAATCGACGAGGATATTTTTAATTTTGTTCTCTTTTTTCTTCTTCTTCTTCTTCTTCTTCTTCCTTTTTTTTTTCGGTCGATCTTTCAGTCGAACGATATTCATCTGCGATATTAATTTGTCGACCATTCCGAGATTTCTTAACTGCTATCGGATTCGATCGTTCGATTCGTAATAAAAATTGAAAAGAAAAACGAAGAAAAAAGGAAGAAAAGACCAATTCGATACCGTTCACGAACGACGATATTATAACCGATTGAAACGATACGACGTCGTTTATAAATCGATAATAACGAGAGTCGGATAGATCTCGAGGAAGTTTTTTCTTTCTTTACGTAAACGTCGACGATAGAAACGAGACGGGTTAATTTAACGATTAATAAGACTTGATATTTAAGCGGCGACCATTTAGCGTGATGTGGCAACAAATAATAATAATGCCGGGGAGCCAATGATTAAACAATGGAATAAATACAAGGAGAAAATAATATTGACTGGTGCGAACGGTGGGGAGGGGAGGGTGGGTGAGTGGGAGGGGGGAGGGAGGGAGGAGGCAGACTTGAAAAGATTCGTTACGAAAGCTTTCAGCATTTTAACGACATTTTTATCTCTACGAATGGAGAAATAAAGAAAAATTGTATTCGTAGAGAGTGAGTGAGTGAGAGAGAGAGAGAGGGAGAGAGAAGAGAAACAGAGAAGAAGAAGAAGAAGAAGAAGAAGAAGATTGATTTTCATCGTGCATAAAAGATGATAGCAGTATAGAAAGTTGTTTGAGTTGAAAACCGATTGAACCAAGCTTGTGGATGTGTCCGTCTGTCTGTGTGTATGTGTGTGTGTGTGTACACGATGTATATATATATATATATTACATGTATATTATAGGTAGAGTATCGCGTATCTAATAGTGTGCGTTAACTTGAATAGTATTCGTGCCAAGGATATACTCCTCCATGTAATACAGAACGTCGTGGTTCCTTCGTAGAAGGATCTACGACACAACAAGGCTATCGATTCGACCTTAGTAGACTCGCGTTATATGCAGAAGCATTGGGATCAAGATGGTTAGAGCGTTGTAGTATGTCTAGTAGTAGTAGTAGTAGTAGTAGTAGTAATGGTGGTAGTAGTAGTGGTAGGTAATAAATAATTATGCCGGGATATTTAATTTAATTGGTTGAAAAAGAAATATTCGTATACACGACGTGTTTCGTATAGGTCGGTTGACTTTTTCCCGAAGATCCTTGAGAGAAAGAGAGAGAGAGAAAGAGAGAGAGAGAGAGAGGGAGGGTGGGAGAGGGGAGGAGAAGGAAGGAATGAACGGAGGAGAAGAGGGAGTTGGATGAGGAGAGATTGGAGAGAAGAGGAAGGATAAATGGAATGTTACAAAGAAATTACAAAGTAACCGATTATCGGGCTCTATGATATTCTATGGTTTTCTTACCTATGAACGACGTTGGCCAGAAGGTCGTTGTGTCGCAATCTATAATCCACGTCGACCCTTTGATAATTGACGGTGAGCGTGCCGGCGCGTATACATCTCTCGTATTCCTCGGCAGGATGGGCACGGAATTCCCTGGCAAATACCTCGAGGATCTTCTCGCCGACCCATCGGCCCTTCGTGAACGTCGTAAACGTGAAGTAATAGGGATATACCTTTCGTAGCCCTGTTATAAATGACATTGGCAGCTAGAATTGGTTTTTGTATGTATATATTTTTTTCTTTTCTTTTTTTTTTTTTTTTATATATATATATATATCGTAAGCGACGTCGATTCGAGTTATCGAGGCTTAAGTTGTGTTCCTTCAAGTGTAATATAATGAAAACTTATTCTCACATTTCATGTTCATTCCTCTCTCTCTCTCTCTCTCTCTCCCTCTTTCTCTCTTTCACACACACACACACACGCACATATATGTACGTATGTATAGTTTTACAAGGGATAGTCCAAGTAATAAGTTATTATTTAACGTAAAGCTCTAAAATCTTTTAATAGGACGTTCCAAATTTTTTGTAGAAAAAATAATAATAATAAAAAAAGGAAGAAAGAAAATAAAAAAATAAAAAAAAAAAAAAAGAAAAGAAAAGAAACCACAAAAATTTTTTTCCAACGACCATCCGAATGCCCGAATTCGAAATCCCTCGATGTTGTCCGAAGTATGTCTCCCGTTGATTCATTCGAATACATTGATTCGTACGTAGAGGTGATTAAACGTGCTGTGCTCGTCGATTTTCAGCCTGCATTCGCGCGTGAACAAACGAAACGAAAAAAAAAAGAAAGAAAGAGAGAGAGAAAGGGAAGAGGGGGAGGGGAAGAGAGAGAGAGAGAGAGAGAGAGAGAGAGAAGTATGACCTCTCCTACATTTTCCGTCGAAAATACCGGTTAAGACGAGTACAATGGAGACGCGGACGCGCTTTACCGAAGGCCGAATCACAAAAAGTACGAGCGCGGGGGGCGGGGGGTATTAGCTCGGTCGAGGAATTTTTTTGCGATGAAAAGAAGACGACGTTTAGTTCCCACGAAGACGAGTGCATTCTAGGAGAAAGGAGGAGGAGGAGGAGAAGGAGGAGGAGGAGGTTGGTAGTCAGTCAGTTAGTCAGTCAGACAGTCAAGAAGGAAGGTAAGAGGGAATAAATGAAGGAAGGAAGGAAGGAAGGAAGGACATAGATAGAGAGTAAAGAGAGTAAAGAGAGTAAAGAGAGTGGAGAGAAGAAAGGAGAGGAGGGAAAGAGGGGAAGCTTTTGAGGTAGGAGATCTGGATTAGGTGGTTGAACGCGAAACGTGCCGAGAGTCGTTCGAAGGATCCTCTGGAGATCTGGGCCCTTCTCTTGCTGCCCTTTGCCAACATTCTCATCCACTTATATACAGAGAAAGAAAGAAAGAAAGAGAGAGAGAGAGAGAGAGAGAGAGGGAGAGGGAGGTGAGCACACACATATACACATAGTAGACACGTGTGTATATATATATATATATATATATATATATATGTATGTATATATAACGGATGCTTGGTTCTTCTTCGTTCTCGAAGAAGAGCTTGAAAAGAGACGCTGAGAAATCGTTGACGAGACAATGCGTTGTCCTCGACGATGTGTTAAGCCTCCCTCTCGAAACATGCTCGTTTCACGATAGTCGAGAAGGAGGCTACGAGAAGAATATACCTCTACTTCTTCTTCTTCTTCTTCTACTTCTTTTTATACCTATTTTTTTTTACTCTTCTCCTTTTTCTATTTCCACCGATCTATCGAGTGTAACCGTTTCGCTACAGTAAGTAACTTTCAACGAAATTCGTTAAATGAGAACCACCAAGAGAGAGAGAGAGAGAGAGAGAGAGAGAGAGAGAGAGAGAGAGAGGGATATATATATATATAGAGAGAGAGAGAGATAGAGAGAGAGATAACTACTCTTAATTGCAGTATCAGCTTGCAAACGGTTTAGAATTTTCTAAACGTTTCCCTTCGTCTACTTTTTCTTTTCTTTTCTTTTTTTTCTCTCCTTTCATTTTTCTTTTTCTTCTTTTTTTCTCGGACAAACAATTATCCGCCATTTTCGATCCATTATCAAAAAATTATAGACCTCAAAGTTCCGTCACGTCGGCGTCCATAAAATATCCAACTTGGCTGTTCGGCTAGGAACAATTTACAATATGAAAGGAAACTTGGATGATCAAAGGGAAGAAATTCTGTGTATCTCTTTTCTATTTCATGAGAGAAAAATAGATAGATAGATAGATAGAGAGAGAGAGAGAGAGAGAGAGAGAGAGAGAGAGAGAGAGAAATGGTGAAAAATATGTATACCCGAACGAAGAATAATCTTCCCGCTTGTGTAAAATTCATGATACCTTGCGGATACCTAACACGGTGTCTGTTTAATATTTGAGATGGAATTTCTTTATCGGGAAGGTCAGGAGCAGTGACGTTAAAAGCAGGTTGGGGGGGGGGGGGTAGGAGGAGAAGGAGGGGGTGTATGGGTGGATGAGTTAGTTTTTAATTTTGCAAGACGACACGTCGAACCGCGCGTTGAATCATTTAATAATGCGATATAAGAAATAAATAAATTTTTATCTCAAATCTAATCGTCGAGCGACGTAACGTTCTTACGTGGGAAAAGAAGAAAAAAAAAAGAATCAAAAAAAAAAAAAAAAAGGGAAAGACCGGAGTCACGTCCCGTTAATTATTCGAGAATCGCTTTCGTCGGGAAACATCGGGATGAACAATTGAATATTCAATTTAACATTTGTACAATTTTGACATTTTCAATATTTCAGATTTATCGTATTTATCGTTAAAACTCGAGATTCGAATCGGTCAAACTTTTAATGTTTTGCATAAAAAAAAAAAAAAAATGTATCGCGACGAACGGTGAAACGTCATTTTCAAATGTTACAGGTTAACGTTTATCGCGAGAGACTCGTTGATTTGATTGGATCCTAAAATCTACGAGGTCCGACGTGATCTCTGGATCTCGATCCCATCGTTTATCTTCTCGGATCATCGTTCCAAGGAGACTCGACACGTATTTACGTACCCGTATATAAAATATTCGATTAAAATAAATAAATAAATAAATAAATATACGTAATCTTCGCAAGATATTCCGCGAATTGTAATCATTTAGTTTAGCAAATAAACGAACAAAACAAAAATAAATAAATAAATGTAATCTTCGCAAGATATTTCGAGAATTGAAATCATTTAGTATAGCGAATAAACGAACGAAACGGAACGAATATAATTTCTTGCTAATTTTTTAGCTTGCGTCGGACGTATAAGTCGACACTGAGAGAGAGAGAGAGAGAGAGAGAGAGAGAGATAGAAAGAGAAAATAGGGATACGATAGAGAAAGAAAAGGGAAGAGTAGAGAAGAGAAAGGGAATTTAAGCGTTGAGAAGAATCGTGCTAGAGGTTCTTAACGGCTTAAACGATGATGTCTGCCTACCGATCGACTTTTATCACTTGCCAGCAGGAGGAGGAAGAAGAAGTAGTAATAGTAGTAGTAGTAGTGGGAGTGGTCCCGCGTAGAGGAGTACAAAGCCACCTCCTCCTCCTCCTCCTCCTCCTCCTCTTCCTCCTCTTCCAGAGGGATGATGAACAGTGAACACTCGTGTGCGCCTGTGTGTTTGGCCCCTCGCACGTACTCGTCGTCGCACTTCGAGGAGAGTCGAGCTTCGCGAGTTGGCGAACGTAAAGAACGATACTTTCGAATGAAGGAGGAAGGTAAAAAAAAAATTAAAAAAAAAAAAAAAAGAAAAAAAAGAAGAGAGAAACAAAAAAAAAGGAGAAACGGTATGAAGAAAGAAAGGAAGAAAGGATGGATGGATGGATGGATGGATGGATGGATGGATGGATGGAAGAAAAACGAACGAACGAACGAACAAAAAAAAAAGAGAATATGAAGCTCGCATAACCGGACACTCGTTTGAAAGCGATCGTTGTCGTAATCGTCGTCGTCGTCGTCGTCGTCGTCGTCGAGGAGATTTCACCTCGGCTTGCTCGCGGGCGATTACGCCGCATGAATTGAGAGAATACGTGCTTTCGTTTTGCGTCCACGCTTTGAT
>OU427005.1:2086331-2101331 GCA_911387935.1 Dolichovespula saxonica | reverse complement strand
TAAATGTCGCGGTAGTGGTTGGTCTGCAAATTAGTACTCGACTTCGTTGGAACTAGAGAATAAGCGGGGAAGAAAAGGACGGAGAGAGAGAGAGAGAGAGAGAGAGAGAGAGAGAGAGAGATCTTAAGGTTGAGAATACTTAATTAAATCCTGTAAGAGATAAAAGATCCAAAAGGAAAAACGGATGGGTTCGTTTGAACAAATCCATCGAAATCGACACTGTTTTATACTCTCTCTCTCTCTCTCTCTCTCTCTCTCTCAATTTAAAGATTCCAAAAGAAAAAGGATAAAAAAAGAAAAGAAAAATGAAAGAAAAGAAGGAAGGAGGGAAATAAAAAAAAAAAAAAAATCCATCAGTGACGTTAATAACGGGCGTAACTCGTATTTCAAAGCGAGAGAGCAGCGTGTACGTTAGCCGCGCCGGCAATGGTGCACACGGGTTTAGGGAGGGCGTGAGAGCGGGAGGAGGAGGAGGAGGAGGAGGAGGAGGAGGGAGGAGGGAGGAGGGTTTCTTGGGCGTTTATTTCGTTAATGACGACAGCGGGCGCAGATTAATGAGGACGGGCATCGTGGCGTCGAGCGACGCTCGTCGCCGCTGCCACGTACGTCAAATATCGACGAGAGAGTCGGACCAAAATACACGTTCGGTTCTCTCTCTCTCTCTCTCTCTCTCTCTCTCTCTCTCTTTCTCTCACTCCATCTCTATCTATCTACACGATCCATTCCAAACCTGTTACGTACGTTTTATCGTCTATCCACGTGCTGTACACCGAGTTGCTGGCTCACGAGTACAGCGCTCCGAAATAGGTACACTTTTATAACGGGACAAATTTGTGGACCTGTACTTTTCAAAGAGCGAGAGAGAGAGAGAAAGAGAGAGAGAAAGAGAGAGAGAGAGAGAGAGAGAGTGTGTTCGCGTAGGTTGGGATGGAAAGGAGGAGGAAGGAAAGCAGATCGGATCGACTACGGTGATTTTCATTACTTGCTTGGCATGTACATTTTATTTTAGGATCCACTTAACTCGTGGTTAGAAAAAGCTTGCGCGGTTTTACTACTTCTTCATTTTTTGTTTTCTTTTTCTTTTTTCTTTTTTCTTTATACTCGTTTCTGTTTTCTTTCAGGATCGAACGAAATTTAGTCGTCCCGTACGGACGAGAACGTCGTAGGCGTGTATATAAGAGATATATTATCTGGGCTATGTCGTGTATCTACGATTTGTGTTTGCCCAGCGTTCGTCCCGAGTGACGTTACTATAACTGAAAGCTTTGGCGCGCGCTCGCTTCCACTGCTACTACTACTACTACTACTACTACTAATAATAATAATAATAATACTACTAATACAACTGGTAGCCGTTACCCCCATTACAAAAGCCTCGCGCGCGGCATCTCTCTTACTCGGTATGCGAGCATTAACGCTATTACGCAAGAGCAAAGGCGTCTTTTGCTATTATACACGATGATATCATGGCGTTGATTTCCAATTCGATTGGTCTAATTCTTGTAGTTGGGGGAGGTGGGGTGGGGTGGGTGGGCGGCTTTGATATCGGAGTGGGAGGGGAGGTGCCGTTGCTGGTGTTGGTGTTGGTGTTGGTGTTGTTCGATATTGGTGTTGGTATTGGTTGGCGTTTGGGAGAGGGCGAGGAAGGTTTATAAATTTGTTATTATCATATTATTTTCACCTTTTTCAAGTCCTTGCTGGCGTCGGCCTCCTCGGCTTTTCGTTTTTCCGTGACCTTAGAGGCGGGCAGTGGTATCGTTGTTTCCCGAAGGGGCTTCAAATCGATCTGTAAAAAATACGTCCGGGGAAAACTTTTACATGGAATAACACACGTTGGTAAGGACTGTATATACATATACACATACATACATACATACATACATACATACACACACATATATATATATGGTCAAGCCGAGTATTCGTTGGGACGTATCGTTTATTAACGGAAACATTTCCTTTTCTTTTTCTCTTTCTTTCCTTTTTTTTTTTTTTTCTTTTACTGTCTTTTCCGCTAACAAAAGCGATGCAAATTCGAGATCGTGTCGAACGAAAGTAACTTCGGTCGTATAACCGACGTATTAATACCGATCGTTATAAGCGATACGATATTATTATATATGTGTAAAAACAACACACATACACACCTGTATATATATATATATTTTTTTTTCTTCTTTTGTCTCGCATAAGATAATTATTGGTAGGTTACAATTGGCACCGTAAGAGATCGGACGAGAAACGAATTTTGGCAAACGTTTCTCGCCGCAGATGCAACCAGGTGTTAATAAAATGTTTATTTTTAAATGCCGAGTCGGGGCCTTTATAAAACCGCCGACAAGTTTTATTGGAGGATATAAATTTGCTGATGGGTCTATAATACGTCGATATAAATACGCTTTGACAAATCCAAATGGGATTTTTTTTCGTGAGGGGTAGAGGAGGGACGGAGAGGGCAGGGGTTATACGTTATATTGCCCATTACCGAGAACGATGGAACGAGAACGGTGACGAACATCGGAGACCGAACGACCGAGCGAGATAAAAAGAGAGAGAGTGAGAGAGAGTGAGAGAGGAGAGAGAGAGAGAGAGAGATGGAAAAAGATCGGTGTCGGTGACAACGATATTTCGGTTTGAGGAAATAAATTGGCCGCTCTCTCCGTGTCCCTCTTCCTCACCCCAGACCACCCTCCTCCACCCGCCCAGAACCCGCCTACTCTCTACCAATCGGAGATGGTACGAAAGATTGTCGGGACGTTCGAAAAGTTACGATGAATGATCGAAACGAAACGAAACGAAACGTAACGTAACGTAACGAAACACGAACAGTCATCAGATCGAAGACGACTTTTGTCTGGTAGGAGGGTGGTACCGGAGGAAACGCGGAGGAGTGGGTGGAGGAAGGTGAATGCGGGTGCTTGGGGTGGGTGGTTAGAGAGTCGGGAGTGGACGGGGAAAGTTTCGTTAGCGTTACCACATTCGTCGGCAATTATTTCTTCGACTGCGATTCGCAGTCGGTCCGTGGTTGGTTCGTTCGGTTCGGTGCGAATGAGGCCTCACGGTCGCTAGGGTCGCCCCTGACAACGCCCTTGCCTGCATTGCGGTGCTCTCTCTTTCCACCCTAGCTCTGTTCTCTCTCTCTCTCTTTCTCTCTCTCTCTCTCTCTCTCTCTCTCTTTCTCTCTCTCTTTCTCTCTATGCTTCCCCCATAGCCGCCGAACGGCAACGCTCGTCAAGAAATGCCGGCTCCGTGAAAAGAGCAAGAAACGCGACTTAGCCGCCCTTCGGTCGACCTACCGAACCTACCTACTACCACGAGAGAGATAGAGATAGAGATAGAGAGATAGATAGATAAAGAGAGAGAGAGAGAGAGAGAGAGGGAGAGGGAGAGGGAGAGAAGGAGGGAGACTGGAGACTCTCTTCGAACCCTCCTAGCGCGTACGAACGAACGAGCGAGCGAGCAACACACGTTCCTTCCAAAATCAATACCCCCATCGTATTCCTTGAAGAAAGAGAAAGAGAAAGAGAAAGAGAAAGATAGAGTAAGAGTAAGAGAGAGAGAGAGAGAGAGAGAGAGAGAGAGAGAAAGGGAGAAAAAGAGAGAGAGAAGGGGAAAGAGAGTCCTTTGTCCTGCCATTATATTTATTTTCCTCAGTTTTCATAAGGTTATTTTTCTTTTCTTTTTCCTTCCTTTTCTTTCTCTTTTCTTTTCTTTCCTTTTCTTTCTTTTTTTTTTTTTGATGATTCTGATTTATATATATATATTTATATATATACTTTTTTTATATCTATTTTTCTCTTATATCTGTTTTGTTATTTTCTCTCCTTTTTTAAATATAAATTTTTCAAAGCGACGCGACAATCCAGCCATCGATTATTCCTTTGAAAAATATTTTTCCCTTTCACTCTCTCTTTCTCTCTCTCTCTCTCTCTCTCTCTCTCTTTCTCTCTCTCTCTCTTTCTCTCTGTTTCTCTCTCTCTCTCTCTTTAGTCGCTTGTTTTCTTCGATATTTAGATAACATAAAATGGTGCAAAATCGACCACACAAAGAGACAAAAAGAGAAAGAGAGAGAGAGAGAGAGAGAGAGAGAGAGAGAGAGAGAGAGAGAGAGAGAGAGAGAGAGGAAGATACCAATAGCTTCACATTGTCCACGAGATTAACGACGTTCCATTCGTACTTCGACACGTTGCTTCGCTATGATAAATTGTTGGTGAACCCCGTCGGACAATAATTGTCATCGTTCCACTGTCAGATATTACGTAGGTACGTAGGAGGTACGTCCGATCGGATCGATTATTAGCATAGGGGGGAGAGAGAGAGAGAGAGAGAGGGAGAGAGGGAGAGGGTGAGAGAGGGAGAGGGTGAGAGAGGGTGTACACCGGTGGTCATTTCATTTTCGTATTCCATCGAAATTTTGTGTGTGCACCAGCTCGAATTAACGCCGATGAATTCTTTTTTATCCCCTACCCTCTACCCCCTCCCTCCCCTCACGCCTTACGAAATAAAGATAATCTTCCGTCTCGTTCTCGTTATTAAGAATTAATCCGAAGGATCGAGCAATTACTTGGTAGGATTCAATAATACTTCGTTTGAAAGTTTTCTTCCTTCCTTCCTTCCTTTCATTCTTTCCTCCTTTCTTTCCCTTTTCCTTTTACTTTTACTTTTACTTGTCCTTTTACTTGTCCTTTTAAGAAAACTCGCGAAGACACGTCGTGTCTCTGAAATTAAATAAGCGAGGGAAGATAAATGAATGAAAGGAAATGGAGAGAAGAACAAAATGAAGAAGAGGAAGATGATGATGATGATGAAGAAGAAGAAGAAGAAGAAGAAGAAGAGGAAAAGAACTAAGAAGGAAATAAATGGAAAATAAAAATCTTGGTAAAAGAAGAAGGAGACTAGAAGAAGAAGAGGAGAGAAAAAAGGGAAAGAAGGAAAATGAAATAGGATAACATCCTGTAAGCTTTCAACCGAGTAAACTTCTTGATCAAAAGCGATGTGATTTATCTTCTTGATCTGAAACCTCGCTACAAACTGGAATATCTAGGTGAATTGACTGGAGCAATTCGTAAAAGTGAATTATTACAATAATTCTTTATCTAAACGTGACATAAAAGCGCGGATCGTAGGAAGATCCTTTATCACGTTATACGAACCCGTTCAAGTGTGCTCCATTCATTTTTCATCGAAAATAGGAATAGCAAAAAAATAATAAAGGAATAATACGTTATCATTTTATATTCTCTCTCTTTCTCGCGCACAAAAAAAATGGGAGAGGGGGTAATCATTAATCAATGTCGTAAACGAATTAACGCGTTTCTTTTTATCGTTATAAGTAGAAAACATTTTCCGGGCTTCACAGCGAACGGCACTGCGTTTTCTCCGCAAATATTAAACCGCTTGTAAGTATCATTACGCGTTTTTGTTTTCGAGAAACGTAATTTTTTTTATTTCCCTCCCGCCCCCGCTCCACCCTGTAATTTTCATTCGGTTTCGATAATAAGCGTGTACATACGTACGTACATACTGTGGCAATTACGAACGCGTACTTCGAGTTAAGTAACGACGAAGAGGACGATCGAGAACGAGAACGGTGATATGGACGAGGACGAGGACGAGGACGAGGACGAGGATGTATGACAAAGGGACGAATACTATAGCAAAAAATTCTTCGATAACGTTGGCGCGAAAATAATTAGATAAATGGCCGTTAATGAGGTAGAAATTTATACGCTTAAGAAAAGACGAACTTATGCACGTCGAAGGATTTCGTTGAAGAATTACTGCGACGTCGTATTAATATCTTTATTTCTTTCTTTTCTTTTTGGTTTTCTCTTTCTCCTCCCTCAAGGAAACGTTTGACATTATACGACAATTAAGACAACGTATCTATGAACACGTACTTATTATTATTATACGTTATTATTATAAATAAATAAATAAATATATACGATAATTAAGACACCGTACCTATAAACACGTACTTATTATTATTATACGTTATTATTATAAATAAATAAATAAATAAATAAATAAATATATATATATATAACCATTTCGTAATTGACATGTATACGATAAACGGTTTCATTAAAATGTCACGGCGTTGACAATTTCGTATTTCACAAAGAGAAAGCCCGACCATTGTTTCGCGTAACATTAGGATCAGACGTTGAGCAAAAACGAACGGAACACGAGAAACGAACAAAAACGAAAAACTAAAGAGAAAAAGAAAAAAAGAAGAAAAGAAAAGAAAAGAAAAGAAAAGAAAAGAAAAAAGAGGAAAGTAGATGCCCGGTAATTTTTCATGCGACTTCATCATCCATCCGTCCGTATCGGTATTCCAAGTAATTTGCAGTAAAACGAGCGTGCGACGATATCTTTTACTAGAAGAGAAAGAGAGAGAGAGAGAGAGAGAGAGAAAGAAAAAGAGAGTGAGAGAGCGAGAGAGAGAGAGAGAGAGAATAATAAAAATGCATTCTTACGAGGAGTAAGAGAAAGCGCGAGCGGTGACAAGGAGGAAGAGTGGAAAAAGAGTGAAAGAGGGGAAAACGGAGAAAAGGGAAAGAGAGAAGAGCAAAAAAAAAAAAGAAAAAGAAAGAAAAAAAAAGAAAAGGAAAAAGAAGCAGCGGCAGCAGCACCAGCGTCAGAAGAAGAAGAAGAAGAAGAAGAAGAAGAAGAAGAAGAGGGAGAAGAAGGAGAAGAAGAAAGAGGAGAGGAAGGAGAGGGATGAGGATAAAAGAGAGGTAGAGAAGCGGCAGAAAAAGAAAAAGGAAACGAAAGGGAAAAATGGAAAAAAAGGAAAGAAAAAAAAGAAGGAGAAGGAGAGAGAGAGAGAGAGAGAGAGAAATATATATATATACATATATACATATATACATTTATAGGAAAGCTACGCGACGTCTCGTTCTTGTCGTCGCGTTTCGTTACGAACGGAATACCTCATTTCCTAATGGGCCAAGCCAGAGAGACTCTCTCTCTCTCTCTCTCTCTCTTTATCTATCTATCTTCCAAGCGCCTCTCCCACACCCCTCTTCCCTTACCCCACCTTTCGTCGCACCACCACCACCACCACCACCATCACCGTCCCGCCACCGTCCCCCTTGTAAACCCCAACCTCCACAGTTCGCCCGATCCCACCTCGCCACCCCTCGACATCCCTCTAGAATCCTCCCTCTGCCCGTTCACCCGGGCAGCTTCTTTTGTAATTAAATGCCACGAACGAGCCACGCGTGAAAGAGCAAAAGCGCGTCGTCAGCAATGCGGTTTCGTTCTCACGGACCGTGTGTTACACCGAGAATAAGCAATCAGAGGGATTTCTCTCTATATCTCTCTCTCTCTCTCTCTCTCTCTCTTTGCCGAGATAGTCTCTGTATGTGTGTGGTTGTCGATTAAAGGAGGAAAAAGAAAGAAGGAAAAAAAGAGTGGGAGAGGGAGAAAAGAAAAAAGAAAATGAGAAGGAAATGAAAAGGAGAGAAACGTTCGCAACGGCAGTAGGTCGAGAAAGAAAAGATACATTTCGATGGTACAACTTCGATTTTAATATAATTAATAATAAAAATTGCGCGTTCGATATATTCGTAATATCGCGATTATTAAAATGTTGTTCCGGTATGATTTCGATGACGAGAACGTGCGTGGTTCTGCGATTAAAAAAACAAAAAGAAAGAAAAAGAAAAAAATTAAATAATCATTGAGGTAAATCGAAAAAAAGAAAAACATTCCGATGGTACAACTTCGATCTCAAAGTAACTTCTAATAAAAATTGCGCGTTCGATATATTCGTAATATCGCGATTATTAAAATGTTGCTCCGGTATGATTTCGATGACGAGAAAGTGCGTGGTTCTGCGATTAAAAAAACAAAAAGAAAGAAAAAGAAAAAAATTAAATAATCATTGAGGTAAATCGAAAAAGAGAAAAACATTTCGATGGTACAACTTCGATCTCAAAGTAACTTCTAATAAAAATTGCGCGTTCGATATATTCGTAATATCGCGATTATTAAAATGTTGCTCCGGTATGATTTCGATGACGAGAACGTGCGTGGTTCTGCGATTAAAAAAACAAAAAGAAAGAAAAAGAAAAAAATTAAATAATCATTGAGGTAAATCGAAAAAAAGAAAAACATTCCGATGGTACAACTTCGATCTCAAAGTAACTTCTAATAAAAATTGCGCGTTCGATATATTCGTAATATCGCGATTATTAAAATGTTGCTCCGGTATGATTTCGATGACGAGAAAGTGCGTGGTTCTGCGATTAAAAAAACAAAAAGAAAGAAAAAGAAAAAAATTAAATAATCATTGAGGTAAATCGAAAAAGAGAAAAACATTTCGATGGTACAACTTCGATCTCAAAGTAACTTCTAATAAAAATTGCGCGTTCGATATATTCGTAATATCGCGATTATTAAAATGTTGCTCCGGTATGATTTCGATGACGAGAACGTGCGTGGTTCTGCGATTAAAAAAACAAAAAGAAAGAAAAAGAAAAAAATTAAATAATCATTGAGGTAAATCGAAAAAAAGAAAAACATTCCGATGGTACAACTTCGATCTCAAAGTAACTTCTAATAAAAATTGCGCGTTCGATATATTCGTAATATCGCGATTATTAAAATGTTGCTCCGGTATGATTTCGATGACGAGAAAGTGCGTGGTTCTGCGATTAAAAAAACAAAAAGAAAGAAAAAGAAAAAAATTAAATAATCATTGAGGTAAATCGAAAAAGAGAAAAACATTTCGATGGTACAACTTCGATCTCAAAGTAACTTCTAATAAAAATTGCGCGTTCGATATATTCGTAATATCGCGATTATTAAAATGTTGCTCCGGTATGATTTCGATGACGAGAACGTGCGTGGTTCTGCGATTAAAAAAACAAAAAGAAAGAAAAAGAAAAAAATTAAATAATCATTGAGGTAAATCGAAAAAAAGAAATACATTTCGATGGTACAACTTCGATCTCAAAGTAACTTCTAATAAAAATTGCGCGTTCGATATATTCGTAATATCGCGATTATTAAAATGTTGTTCCGTTATGATTTCGATGACGAGAACGTGCATGGTTGTCGATTGAATATCATGAAGGAAGAAAATTAAATTCAAAATAACCATAACAGTAAGATCGGATGGAACATTTCGATGGTAAAGCTTCGATTTGAAAGTAACTTCTAATAAAAATTGCGCGTTCGATTTATTCGTAGTATCGCGATTATTAAAATGTTGCTCCGGTATAATTTCGATGACGAGAAAGTGCGTGGTTGAGCGATAAAAAAAACAGAAAGGAAGAAAAATAAAATAAAATAATCGTAGTGGTAAATCGAAAAAAAAAAAAAAGAAACATTTCAATGGTACGTAAATACAACTTCGATCTAAAAGTGACTTCTATTGAAATTGAACTTTTCCTTCGTACACGATGTTGTGATTATTAAAATGTAACTCTTGTTATGATTTCGACGAAGAGAACGAGTGTATGGTCGTCGATAAAAAGAAAGAAAGAAGAAAGGAAAAAAACAAAAAAAAAAAAAGAAAAAAGAAATAGGAAAATAAGAGAAAGTAACCATGGAAATGTAGATTGAAAATAAATTTAAATGGTAAAGTCTCGATCTTATAAAGCGAGTTTCGATCGAAATTGCATGCTTGTTTGCCTTAATCGCCATATTGCGATTTTATTAATATTACACTCTAGCGTTCTGTTATTTAAGTGAAAAGTACGTGTGTGATTGTCGATAAGAGGGGAAAAAAAAAAAGAAGTAAAAGTAAAAAGGAATAAAAAAAGAGAAAATAAGAGAGAAGAAGAAAAACATTTTAATGATATAAATATATATATATATATATAGCTTCGATCTTAAAGTGATTCCAATCGAAATTGCATGCTAGTTTGCTTTAATCCCTATCGTGCGGTTATTAAAACGTAAGGACTAATACGAGGGACAGTTAATATTTATCTTTCCTTTCGTTTTCTTCTAATTTGTGTAATGTAAGTTTTATTAAACGTTTCCTTTTCACGCCCACGCGTAACCAAACCAAACCAAACGAAACCAACCCCACCCACCCACCCCACCCACTGCTCATTCAACCCAAATGTACGTAGAAGGTATAGACACGAATACACACACACACAGACACACAGACACACGCAAAGGTACAGACGGGCGTACAAACATATAATCCCCGATAGCTTCGAGATAAGTAATGAACTTTTAAAACAACAAAGCTTTTAATAAACGAACGCTCTGACCTCTTTTCGTGTTACCCTAGGTATTTTATAATGTTAAATGGTATAAGTTTTCCTTACCACCCTCACCCACCCCACCATTCATCCCCGGAGGATATATATGATCGCCGGTAAAGATGAAAACTATTTACAATAAAAATTACCATCCTTTCGGCCAGAAGTTTCCCTTTAAGTTTTTTTCCTTTTCCTCTTTTTTTTTTTTCTTCTCCCCTTTAACGTTGCCAAGATAAATTCCGTATGTTTAATTAAAGCAACGACCGTGACTCTTTTCCCTTTCTTTTTTCTCTCTTTGTGTATTAAATACGTGAAAGAAGAGGAAGAAGAAAAAAAAAACTAAAAAAAAAAAAAAAAAGAAAAAAAATAATCGCTAAATGTTCCTTAGAGATATTACGAAATTGATTTCTCCTATGGTGATATCATCTTTCTATTAATATTATTACTGAAAGACCAAGGACGCGAAAGAAAGAAAGAAAGAAAGAAAGAGAAGAAAAAAGAAAAAGGAACAAAAAAAAAGAAAGAGGCAAAAAGAAAAGAAACTAAAAAAGTTGGTATTATTTGCAAACTGCCGTGACTTTGTCGAGCTTCTCTGCCGATCAGGAACACGTGTCGCCGATACGCGAAAGAGAAAAAGAAAGAAAAAAGAAAAAAGAAAAAAAAAAGAAAAAAGAAGGAGAGAGAAAAAAAAACTTCGCTACCAATTCGAAAACAGCTGGCTGATTGAAGATCTATAAGTGCCTTGACGTACACACACAACACACACACACACACAAGCGCGCGCGCGCGCACGCACGGCACACGAATACTCCATCAATTCGATTGCGTATAGGCGATCTCGTTTTCTTCCTCCCCCAACCCCCACCCTCACCGCCCCCCACAACAACCCCTTTTTTCTCGGTTCTTCCGTAAATTTCCATCGTATTTAAACGAGCTACTTATACGCGCGTTGCCTTCTTGAATTAGATAGCCTTAGTACTGTGTATTCTCTCAGACGAGAGCTAACAACGACGATAACGCAAAGGAGTTTTGAAACTTTCATAAAACGCTTTTCTCCCAAGTTCTTTGACCATACCGTAGTAAAGGAAATAATGGGATTACGAAGAATAATAAAAAGAAGAAATACAAAAATAAAATTAAATAAAAAAAAAAAAAAAAAAGAAGAAGAAGAATACAGAGAAGAAAATCCAAGAAGACAAAGAACAATAATACGTGGGTTATCTAATATATATATATATATATATATACACACTTTGAAAACGAATCTGGCACCGAGACGAGTTCTGATATTTTTTTAATGAAATTTCTTCTTTCCCATATTGACTGGTAGAGAAAATCTCTTCTTCTTCTACTTCTTCCTTCTTTGTTTTTTTTTCTTTTTTTTTTTTTTTTTTTAAATATTTTCTTTTCCTTTCATTTTCTTTTTCTCGGGGATCTGGACCGGTGTGAACAAACCAACCAGCCATCCGGTCGGTCAGTCGGTGTCGAGGGAATTAGAATGGTACATAAAAAAAAAAAAAAATTCACGCAGGATCGCTCGACGATATCCACCCCACCCATCCCTTCTTTCCCCTCCCCCAACCGAACGCAAATTTAAAGATTAATCCTAGAGACTGATAACTTATGCATGCCGTTCGGTGGTCCATGACGGAAATATGCGGTTATGTACGTGCATATAAATAGCCACGAGAGAGAGAGAGACAGAGAGAAAGGAAAGAGAGAGAGAGAGAGAGAGAGAGAGAGAGAGAGAGAGAGAGAGAGAGAGAGAGAGAGAGAGAATACGGATGCGTATGTGTGAAAGAAAAACAGAGAGAACAAAAAGAGGACCGGTTTGTGGGATCACGTAATTTGTACAAACAGAAAACGATAAAAAAGAAAAAGAAAAAAAAAACACGTAAAGAATGATATTTCAAAAGCTATATAGACGAACAAAAAATATTCCATATATATATATATAAAGAAAAAAAAAAGAAAGGAAAAAACCGAAAAAAGGAAGCAAGAAACTATATTACGTAGGATATACCATCGAGATTCACATAATCGTTCAACGAAAACAAATTTTATTGGAATATTCCTCTCTCTCTCTCTCTCTCTCTCTCTCTCTCTCTCTCTCTCTCTCTCTCTCTCTCTCTCTCTCTCTCTCTCTCTCTCTCTCTCGCTCTCTATCTTTCTATCTCCGATTCCTATTGTTCGACATTATCCACGTTCTAATGTTTTCCAAGTATTATATGAAATTTTACCAAAGTAGAAAGTCGATCGTAGATCGTAGAGTTTGGCTTCTTGGTCAAATCGAAATCGTCGTACCGTTCACATTTTGATCCACGAAGCTGTTAAACCGAGTTAAACGTACCCCTACCGTATAACCCTCCGTTTTATTCTCTACCCTAGAACACTACCTCTTTATTTCTCTCTCTCTCTCTCTCTCTCTCTCTCTCTCTCTCTCTCTCTCTCTTTCTTTTATTTCTCCTTATTTCCTTTCTCTTTCACCATGCACCATTCCGTGCTATGCCCCCTTTTTACGTTTTCCCTTTTGGAGAATATAGAAATCAACGCTTCTCGCTCGAGTTAATCTGAAATTTCGTTGGATTTTACAATGCGACCGTCCAAAACTAAAAAGAAAAAGAAAAAAGAAAAGAGAGAGAGAGAGAGAGAGAGAGAGAGAGAGAGAGAGAGAATTTTTTCGAACGTTGACTCCACGAACCCTTGAATATTTAATATTCAAACGATTACGGATGGTTTAAATTGGACGAAGGACGAGATTTAGAGTCGAGGCAGTTATAACTGTAAACATTATTATATCAACGTGTAATAACGATAATAATTATAATGATAATGATCGAAAGGAAAATAAAAATACAAAAAGAAAAAAAAAAAGAAAATAAAAAGAATAAAAAATAAAAGAAGAATAAACCGTGGGACTTGATCAAATTCGATTTAGAAATGAGAATCGACGACCGCATCCACATTTTTCGATTTGCGTGTTAGAGACAAAATGGTGAAAAGAGGGGAGGGGAGGGGAGGGGAGAGAACGGGCTAGGTAAGATAATCGTGGTATTAAGTAAATAAACGAAATTCGAGGAAGTACGGTAAGTAGTGTAAGTGGATATGAGTTAGAGACACGCGATTGGAAGAATGGCCGGCCGGCCGGTGTCTCGCTTGCGTTCATGTGTGATCTAAGGACAATGAGGGAAATGAAAATGAAAATATATATATATATATATATATATATAAATGATAAAGTGAATCATTAATATCATTGGCCAAAAGGGTATACACTTTTCGGAGTATTTCGAAGTGAGATAGAGGGATAGAGAGAGATAAAGTGTAAAGGAGAGAAGAGAATAGAACACGAGATAGAAAGAGATAGATAGATGGATAGATAGAGAGAGAAAGGGAATAAGATTGCAGGGATAAAAGAGTAGGAGGGATTGTTTGTTAAATGGACTGGGGATGAAGATAAAATGAAATAAAATATAATAAAAGAAATAAAGAAAGAAAGAAAGAAAATTAAACAAAAAAAAAAAAGAAAAAAGACAAAAGTAAAAAAAGTAAAAAAGAAAGTAAAGTAGAGGGGGCAAAGCTATGAAACGGGCGAGGAACACGCGATGTCCTTTTGATCGGTGCCCGTACTTCCTTTTTGTGACCTGCCGTCGCAAATCCACTGAGAAAGACAAAGACGAAAGAGAAAAGAGAAGAGAAGAGAGAAGGGAACAGAATAAAATAGAACAGAACAGAACAGAACGGAACGGAACGGAACGGAACAGAACGGAACGGAACGGAACAGAGAGGAACAGAAGCAGAGAGAAGAGAAGAGGAGAAATAGTAGACGGGTGGTAGTGGATGGATGGATGGGGTGGTGGATGGGAAGGGGTAGAAGGGGTGTACCATGGTCGGGTACTACCACGGGGTGGCTCGCGTGTCGACGGAACGTATATTCTACTTCACGTTTCACGATTCGTTCACGGCTATGGTTTGGGTGTTGCAGAACACCTCCCTCCTCCTTCTCCTCCTCCTCCGCAGGAGGGACACCCTCTGCCACCCTCCTTCTCCACCATCCTTCCTACACCTACGTACGTATCTACGTGTATAACTTTTACCGCGGGATGCGTCATCGTTGGGCGTAAAATATTTATTATGTATAATTAACTGTTGTGGGTCGTTAGATAAAGCTTAGAGAAAAGGGACGAAAAAGGACAAGGAAAAAAAGGAAAAGAAAGAAAAAAGCTGCCTCGTCGGTTCCCGTAACTCTCCTCATTGGTTAACTTGACTCCGAACGGAGTCGAGTTTAAATATTCGTCGTAATACCGACTGACTCTTATTAGGTCGTAGAATTTCATTGGGGGAGAGGGATAAAAGGGATCGTACGATTCAAGAGAAAGGAAAAAGAAAAGGAAAGGAAAGAAGAAAAAAATGGAAGTTCCACGTAGAGTTGAATATTGAGTGAACGTATCAACGTATATTCTTGGACGTTACAATGATGTAAGTGATAAAACATTGGAGACTATTATATTATAATAATCAATGATCGTTAAGTTTTGTTTAAAAACTTGGATTGGTAATCATTATTAATAACGATTAATCATTTAATCAAATTAAGATTAATCAAAGTTAATCAAATTCGAATAATCTCAAATTAACTAAATTAAGATTCATCGAGTGAGATTATTATTAATCGTTATTAATAATGATTAATCATTATCAACGATATTCGTGAACATTCCAATAGTGTAAGTGATAAAACATTGGAGACTATTATATTATAATAATC
>OU427005.1:2063831-2078831 GCA_911387935.1 Dolichovespula saxonica | reverse complement strand
CCGACATTGTCTCCCTCCCCTCTTTACAAAACCCTTCCCCGTCCTCTACAGAAGCACCTCGTCCTTTCGCTTTTCGAGACGGCGCCTTTCTCTCCCTCTTCCTCTCCCTCTTCTTTCACTTCTTCTACTTCTTCTACTACTTCTACTACTTCTACTTCTACTTCTACTTCTACCACTTCTATTATTTCTTCTACTTCTTCTTTAACACTTTACCAGACCGACCCTTCTTATTTATCCATCTAGTTTACTGTCTGACTTTTCACTAACACTCTCTCTTTCTCACACACACGCGCATACGCACGCACGCGCAGACACATGAATAATACTCACATACCATAATCGTGATTATTACATATTCTCTCTTTCTCTTTACATTTTTCTTATCTTACTCTTGGTTACATTTATGTTTGATTTATTTTACACGCATTTAAATCATTACGTTTGTCTCGTTTTTTATTAAACTTGTTTGTTATTTTAATTAAAATCTCGTTTTAAATATTTGCGTATACATTAAAAAGAGACCGTTTTATTCTAGTTATTGTTGTCGTTGTCGTTCTTTTTGTTAATATTTTATAATTAATTAGGACGAATTTCTCTCTCTCTCTCTCTCTCTCTCTCTCTCTCTCTCTCTCTCTCTCTCTCTCTCTCTGTCTCTCTGTCTGTCTTTCTTTATTTTTCTGCGAAAGAAGTATAGAAAAGTGGAGTTAAGTAAATCTGGGGAAGTCATTAAAAAATCCTTAACTTGTTATACGCTCGAAAGAAGGCCCACGGAGCATGCTTGAAATAACGCGAACGAAGAAGCAACAGCGATTACGTTCGAGTACTCTCTTGGGTTATCGCAGATTTGCTAATCGACCGTTGGACCAACTTCGTCGGTCACGTAATCTTCGGGCCAGACTTTATGTTTCCGATCCCATCGTCAAAGACGTTTTCCTCTCTCTCTCTCTATCTGTCTCTCTCTCTCTCTCTCTCTCTCTCTCTCTCTGTCTTTCTTTTTCTTTCTCTATATATATTAATGCTTCCATTCGGTTGATTCAGCAACGCTTCGGAAACTGAAACGCGTACTCACGTATCACGACACCACGAATGCATTTTCATTCCCTATTTCTCTCTCTCTCTCTCTCTCTCTCTCTCTCTCTCTCTCTCTCTCTCTCTCTCTCTCTCTCTCACTCTACGCGGAAATCCTTCGATGCGCTTATCGGATTTCGCTATTCAAAAGGAATCACCGAAAACTTATCTAAATTCATAGAACCCACCGAACTTTCGTTACCCAACGTAATCCTGTTAAACTATAAAACTTTTGATAAATTTTGATACGTACGATGCGTAAAAACGATACGTGCCCCTGGCGCTACCTATCCAACCCTTACCACCTATCACACTTACCTAACAACATCCCTCTAACGATTTAGATTGATAGATAATGGAAAATTTCTTATACGATCTTAACTATCAACGTTTCCCTTTCTTTCTT
The DNA here is from genome assembly GCA_911387935.1 of Dolichovespula saxonica. Taxonomy (NCBI): domain Eukaryota; kingdom Metazoa; phylum Arthropoda; class Insecta; order Hymenoptera; family Vespidae; genus Dolichovespula; species Dolichovespula saxonica. The sequence goes on along the minus strand of OU427005.1, from coordinate 2,077,357 downwards.
ACACTCTCCTTTCGTTTCCTTCCCCTTCCCTTCGCTTTCGTTCTCTTTTTTTTTTTCGATAATGAATATTCGGACCAATGACTAATTATATTTTCCCCCATATACTTTTTCGGTAATACGTGTTGTTATATCTACGTACGTAGATATATTAATAAGAAAGTAATAAAACGGAGAAGGTATTCGGGATGTTTGCAAAAAAATCTAATTAGTATTGAGGTACTTTAGAAAAAAAAAAAACAAGGAAAAATGAAGAAGAAAGGAAGAAAGAGAGAGAGAGAAAATTGAGAAAGAACGAGAGAAATGATTACCGGCTACATGTTTTATATACATAACCCCAGAGCACTGAACATATTCAGAGGGTAACAAAAATGATGGGACTGACTATACAGGCGACCTCTGCTACTCGTTGAAATAACGAAGAAAATTCATACGTATATATATATATATATATATTTATATATATATGTATGTATGTATATATGTATTTATATACACGTGGATACAAACGCGTTATCATCGCTAAAAGCCTGTACAATTTTCGTGTTAATAACCACTTTAACTTTTCGTTATAACGGGAACAAACAAGAGAAACAACGAACGACGACCGCGACTACGATAACGCGTTTACATTTATTACGAAATACGAATAAAATAAAATGTTATGTACGAGGTTTTAAATGAAATAGTTCGGCGTTTTCAAAGGAGACACGGAGAGAGAGAGAGAGAGAGAGAAAGAGAGCAAAGTGGAAGAAAAAGAAAAATAAAAGAAAAAAGAAGAAGTAGAAAATAAATAAAATAAGTAAAGAAATGAATAAACAAACGAATGACCATTCCTAAGAGATACAGCTGCTCTTATGAAATCCGTTTGTCGTAGAAACGACGAAAGTTATAGAAAATACGTAGGTACTGTGGAACGATTTAACGATTTAACGAAAATGGACTTAGCGGCTGATTTTTCGATAAAGCGCCGTTCTGAAAGGCGTTTCTAGCAACTTTTCGATCGTTCGCAAGGGGTGCGACGGAGGGAGGAAGGGAGGGAGGGAGGGAGGGAGGGAGGGAGAGGGGTTAAAAAGGTGGGTAGACCAACACGCGAGAAACCATTTCCATCGGCGCGGTTCGACGGCAGTTCTTTTTCTCGAACGTCCCGAACAACCCCCTTACTTGGCAATATTTTACCTACTAAAAGCCGTACGCGACTGGTTTTACGTCCCGTTATATACAAGCCAGGACATTTAAATGGGTATACCAGTATATCTTCGTTGTTCATGAACGTTAGGGGTACGTAAAGGGAAAATTTAATTATGAGGAAGGGAAAAAATAAATAAAAAATAAAAATTAATTATTAAAAAAAAGAAGAGGAAGAAAGGGGAAGAGAAACGTTTACGACGGATCCTCTTCCTTTCTTTTTTTACACTCTCTCTCTCTCTCTCTCTCTCTCTCTCTCTCTCTCTCTCTCTATTTCTTTTTTTTTTACACCATTTATTTCCTTTATAATATATATATATATATATATATATATATATATATATATTATTAAAACAAATATATATATATATATATATTATTATTAAGATTCTATTATTAAGACAATGAAATTATAATTCAATTATGAAATTATAATGAAATGTAATTCAAATTATACGATCTTAGGATATATTTTACTTGATATATATATATATATATATATATATATATATATATACGCACACGCATACCAAGTAAACGCATTCCTTATTGGTTAAAGCATAAAATTTGATATATTATTGTACTGTTAAGCTTTATTGGATACAAATTGTCTATATTATTCATCCCATAGATAATCGAGTTACACTATATGTAAAGAAGCCTAATGCACGATCTTAAGAGGCTAATCGTGGCCACGTGTATCGTGTTAAATTTCTAAAAATATCCTCATCGAGCTGATACACTTGAGAAAGCTCTTGATTGAAAATAAAAAAGAAGAAGAAGAAGACGATGAAGAAGAAGAAGAAGAAGAAGAAGAAAATGGTAGAAGGAAGAAAAGAAAAGTAGAAAAAAAAAATAAAGAAAGACTAGTAAAAAGTGAATAGAAAAGAGTTATGGAAGATGCGAGTGATTTTAGCGAATGTAACATTCACCGAGTTCCTCCTCGTCCCCTCCCCTCCCCCGTCCCCCCTTATTCGCCTTCCTTAAGTCGACGATGTGGTAATAAACTCGTCGTAGGACGTTCAAAGAAAGCGTGTGAAAGGGAAGAAGAACGAAAAGAAAACAAAAAATAAAAAAGAAAACAAAAAATAAAAAAGAAAGAAAAAAGAAAGAAGAAGAAAAAACAGGAAGAGGAAAGAAAAAAGAAATTGGGAAAAGAAACAAGCGTTAAATTAAGCGTAGATATAACGCTCTTCGGCGGGCGCCCCCTTTTAGATGCAAACTTTTTCATATTGCAGGCTAATGGTCAAGGCCACTGCAGAAAAACTCGTTGCTCTCGTAATTGCCATAATTCCTTGCCATTCGTACAATGTCGCGGTTTCAACTTTAACATGGATGTTACTTTTTTTTCTTTTCCTTTTTTTTTTCTTTTTTTTGAAGAAGAAGAAGAAGAAGACGAAGAAAAGAGAGAGAGAGAGAGATAGAGAGAGAGAGAGAGAGAGAGAGAGAGAAAGATTTCTAACGGAAATAAAATGTTTTTCTTGCACATTCCATAAAAACAGAGAGAGAGAATTACGAGTATAATTAATAAAAAAAAAAGATCATGAAACAATGCACGTACGTATTAAATTGAATTAAAAAGTAAAACTAAAAAAAAAAAAAAAAAAGAAAAAAAGAAGAAGAAACAAAGACAAGAAAGAAAGAAGGAAGAAAAGAAATTATCGAATTAATAAAATATCGTAGAATAATCGCAGAGAGATCATTTTCTTTCCCTCGTTTCCTATTGCATTCGAATTGGGAAAAGATTTATTAATATCGACGGAAGGTCCACGTATGATAATCCGTCACCAAACGTAATTTTCTTACGTCCAGCCTTGCCCCTTAACCTGTTATACCCCCTTCTCCTCTCTACCCACCCACCCCTCCCCCGCAACCTACCTCCTCCCTTCGTTGTAGCAGTATCATCCAATACTTATAGAGGTTGCAACGTCAGGGATAAAAGCGATCGGTTAAATTGACCTAGAAACCGACCGATGCCTCCCCTCCCCCCTCCCTCCTCCTCCTCCTCCTCCTTCTCCTCCTCCCGAACAATGGTAGTTCTACTCGATGTTTTTTAACGGGACACCTCGCGACTGTGCCTTAAACTTTGGCGTTAAAAACACGGCGACGTAATATTTTATACGTGTAAGAAAGACAGATAGACAGAAAGAAAGAAAGAGAGAAAGAGAAAGAGAGAGAGAGAGAGAGAGACAAATAGACAGATGGACAGATAGCGAGAGAGAGAGAGAGAGAGAGAGAGAGAGAGAGAGATAAAGAGTAATGGACTCGGAAAAAGTTAATCGCGATAACTATGGTAGCCATTATCTCTATAAAAATGCAATCATATCCACTTTGGACGACTTCACGCATAAATTAAATACCAACGTCACTCCAACGGTGGGCTGTTAGTTAATAGTGGTCCTCGATTATTATTTCGTTTATCTCCAATCCTCTCCTTTTCCATTCTCTCCATTTCTTCTTCTCCTTCTTTCATCCTTCTTATTTTTCTTTTTTCCCTTCGGTTCCGTCACTTTTATCCCTACCCTCTTCGTTTCTTTTCTTTTCATTTTTCTTTTTCTTCTTTTTTTTTTTTTTCTTTTTCGTATCTCTCCTTTTATTTTCTACTCTTTTCGTTCGTTCGTTCGTTCATTCGTTCATTCGTTCGTTCGTTCTTTTTCTTCTTACCTCAAACTCCTTTCTTACCGAGAGAAAGAGAGAGATAGAGACAGAGAGAGATAAAGAGAGAGAGAGAGATAGAGAGAGAGAGAGAGAGAAATAAAGAGAGATAAAGAGAGAGAGAAAAGCCAAAGCTCGTTTCAAGCTGAGACAATCGCAAATTAGTCTAGTTGCGTTAACGAAGATCTCACCAAATGGTTTCTCTGCTGCGCTACTACTGGTTGGCTGTGACGTCAACATCGGAGATTCCAAACTCACAGTCCCTCCCCCCCTCTCTCTCTCTCTCTCTCTCTCTCTCTCTCTCATCCTGATAACGAGAGAATCGGACCGCTCTACGAACGATGCAGGTAACGAAGTAGCTTCGGCCAACTTTGGTGCTACGTACTCTCCGCATATATAAAGTTATGCGAGAACACTCTCGGCAAATTCTCTAACCCCCTCAACCCCTTCTCCAGCCGTCCTACCCCACCCCCCAACCCCTCTCTATTTCTATCTCACTCTAGACGAAGTTTCCGGCGAGGTTTTCGAGCTTGTTTCACGAGAGAGAGAGAGAGAGAGAGAGAGAGAGAGAGAGAGAGAGAGAGAGAGAGAGAGAGAGAGAGAGACAGAGAGAGAGACAGAGAGAGAGAGTGAGAGAGAAAACGATTTGTTCTATATGAACAAGGCTCGTGCCCGCTTGCCTGTTACGTACGAGGCACGCGTTTTCATATCGGAAATTATATATGGCCTCTCTTGAAATATATTAATTATAATTATTTTTTATTTAATAATCGTAAAAACGGTTTAATTTCTCTCTCTCTCTCTCTCTCTCTCTATCTCTCTAGGGCTCTCTCTCCCTTTATATATTTATTTATTTCTTCGTTTCTCTCTTGCTTTGGTCCATTTTCGAAAAATAATATCTCATTCGGTCATTCAGTTTCAAACGAAAGCGCTGACAGTACGTACGCGATGCTTATCGTTTGAAATTACTGCGAGGATCTGCGAAATACTAGTATACAAAGCCACGTAGGAATTATTAATATCGCACGTACGGTGTCAACGTTTAAAAGAATAATCATTTATTCAACCTGAGAATTTCATCAAACGGGGGAGTTATTATTACAGTTGTAACGTAACGGTGGACAAATGACAAGGATTAAAAGCTAACATGTATATATATATATATATATATATATATATATATATATATATATATAATATGTTTATTAATTTTACGCTAATTATTATTAGTACATTTTCATAAATGGGATTAATACAATTAACAATGTTAATTCGAACTAGTACAATATCGTGCGAACGTTCACTACATCTCGTAAATGTGTTTTCCATTGACGAGAATGATTATCCACGTAAGTGATCCCTTCTGGAAATCTTATCGTTAAGGATTATGTTCGGTTGATACCGAAGAAATGAAAAGACAAAAAAAAAAAAAAAAAAAAGAAAAACCGAAAGGAACAAAAAAAAAATAATTGAACGAACTCGAATCGACGAACGAGGTTTTTCTAGTATCGAGTTGGTGAATTAGAAGAAATTAGCGGAGAGAGCAACGATAGGCGGGGGAGGGGGGAGAGGGGGATAAAAGGTGAGAGGTTAAATCGGCTTAACGGTTGTTCCCGAACAAACTCAAGTTCATTATAGTTCAGAGAACTGTAACGCGGTGGTTCGCGATGGTAAAGAGTCCCTCTCTCTCTCCATTTCTCTCTCTCTCTCTCTCTCTCTCTCTCTCTCTCTCTCTCTCTCTCTCTCTCTCTCTCTCTTTCTCGTTAGAGCCACAACGATGGTGTTAGGGTAAATTTTGCGGGTTGGGCCGCAGGTGCGATTATACTGTGTGACGCTCGTAAACTTAACGATTGTTAGGCAGCTCTCGATTGGATTCCCTCGACATTTTTTTTCTCCTTTCTATTTCTATTTCTCTCTCTCTCTCTCTCTCTCTCTCTCTCTTTCTCTCTGTCTATCTATCTATCTATCTAACTATCTATCTATCTGGCTGTCGAACGTACACAGCTTCGATTTATATCCGAACGCGAAGCCTTTGATGGAGACAACGATACATTGCTCTGTCCACTTCGATGATGAAAAAAAGTGAGAGAGAGAGAGAGAGAGAGAGAGAGAGAGAGAGAGAGAGAGAGAAAAAGATAATAAAAAAGGAAAGAAAGTAAGAGAGAAGGAAAGAAAGACGAAAAAGAAAAAAGAAAACAAAATAGACCAGATTACATTTGTCCATTTTATTCGCTCTCGACTATTATTTTCTTTCAGGTTTTCTTTTCTCTCTCTCTCTCTCTCTCTCTCTCTCTCTTTCTTATTTTTCATTTCGACTTGCATAATGATCTTATTGTTCATTTGTAGAACAATGTAATGCTCGTACGCGTGTATATAAATTTATATACGCATAGACTATTCGTAGAACGTTTATATAAATGCCGGAACAAAATTAGGATTTCTTTTCCGTTTCTATTCTTTTGTTCTTCCTTTTTGGCCTTTTACGGAAAAAAACGAGACGTCATTAAAAAAAAAAAAAACGCCAACGTCGTTTAAGATTGAACTCGTTTTGTATTTCTTTCTTTCTTGCTTTCTTTTTTTTTTTTTTTTTTACTCTTTTTTATCGTTCCTCCCACGACGACGACGACGAAGACGAAGACGATAAGGAGAAGGACTATGCGGTTCAGAGAACGAGAGAGAGAGAGAGAGAGAGAGAGAGAGAGAGAGAGAGAAAGAGAGAGAGAGAGAGAGAACGAGAGAGAGAAAGAGAGAGAGATAGAGCTTTTTTTATGTCCCCCCGTTTTTGATATTTTTCTTTTTTTTTTTTTTTTCTTCTTTCTTTTTTGTTGAACTCGTCAAATTGTCGTCGCGAGTTACGTCAAAATGGAACCGACAGATGGAACAAAGAACGAAGAAAAGCACGTCAAAAGCGATCGGATTGAAAGAGAAATGCACCATTCAAAGCTTTTCCTATTCACGCCTGGTACGAACCGAGGTGGTGGTGGCTTAGCTTTTGCGCGCTCCTCCAACGTCTACGCTATGCCCACTAACGTAGGTATCGTACGTACGTGCACGCGCGCGCAAGGGAAATCAATCCCATGGATTATATCAACGCCAACATCGCGCCCCGTCGAAAAAAATTTTCTATTTGTTCTATATACATGTGTGTTTGTGTATATACGTGTGCGTGCACGCGCGCGCGCGCGCGTGTGTGCGTGTGTTTGTGTGCGTATGTTTGTGTGTGTGCGTGTGTTGTGTGCGTATATTCCTTTTTTTTATCTTATTTTATTTTTTGTCTCAATTAATCTCCGTTCAAAATGAGAGTAATAAAGAGAGAGAGAGAGAGAGAGAGAGAGAGAGAGAGAGAGAGAGAGAAAGAGAGATGGGATATGAATCAGTTTAACTTTTTATTTCCGCGAGACGAAATTGAAATTCCAAAAGGAAATGGAGGAACGATTCGAGAAGAAGAAAAAAAAAACAAAAAGAAAGAAAAAAGTATTAATATAATTAGACGAATTAATGTCGATTTAATTATCGTACATAGAAAAATTACGTACTTTCGGGATCACGTGTGTAAATTGATCGAGCACGTACGTGTGTGGCCGTCAATTTTGACGGAGACAACCGATTACTATCATATTTTTATCAATTTATCGATGAGAGGACTTTTATTTTTTGACGTTAAGCGTATCGCAGCGGTCCCGACAATAGAAGCCAAGAATCGAAGCTTACGATCGAATCGATGAGAGAGTCTAGACGTTCTAGTTCTTTATTTGCTAATCGTGAAATAATCTAATGTGAATGGAAAGTAGACCGGTGAAAAATTCTCTATCTATCTATCTATCTCTCTCTCTCTATTTCTCTCTCTTTCTCTCTCTTTTTTTTTTTTTTTTTATTAGAAAAGAAGCCTTGAACGAACCCATCGTTGACTCGGTCGTTTGATCCATCATTTTTTATTCTAAGAAGAAGAGACATCATTTTTAAATATATAAAAATATCTTGCGCATTTTATATCTCTAACTATATTTTTGTCCCCTTCTTTTAATGCAAATATATATATAAAGAAATAAAAATTGAAAAAAAATATAAATAAATAAATAAATTCGAATGTTCGCCGGACAAATGAAATACATAGCGCCTTTCATTCAATAATTTTTCAAAGAACGAATTTCAATGCTATCGATGAAATTATAATTTTTTTTTCTTTTTCATCTTTTTTTTTTTTTTTTTTATTTCTTTTTAATCCGATACAAACGTAGAGGGAATAACGTGATTCAATGAAATTCGATACAAGTAATAAAATTAATATCGATTTAGAAATGACGGAAGTAAATTTCAAAGATTATTTTAAGAACTATTACTTCCGATTGTTATTATAAACACACACCACACACACACACACACACACACACACTCTCTCTCTTTCTCTCTCTCTCTTTTAACACGATAGAAATCTTTCTCGTCCCCCACCCCCGCCCCCCGAGCGGCACCGCCGACCCCGCCCCTCCTCTCTCGTAGTCATCATCGTCCTGTCGTTCTATTTCAAGACTATTTCGACGAACGCAAATGAGTGATACCGGCTGACAGCCGTCAAGAAAAAGAAGATTCGAAAAGTTTTACCGGACGAGGATTCATAAGTGATCGAGCACGAACGCGCGCGCGCGCGCGCGCGTTCGTCTTCGTACTTTACGATTCTCCGAATGAGGTAATTTAACGATGATTACTTTGCCAACTACAGGTCACCATAATTAAATGAACAATGAGATTAGCGTATACTAGGTTGGACTCCCACAACTGGGAATAACGCTCGTCAGACTGCTAAAGTCGACGGGGATAGAGACATAGAGAGAGAGAGAGAGAGAGAGAGAGAGAGAGAGAGAGAGAGAGAGAGAGAGAGAGAGATAGAGTAAGCATCAAGAGAATAAGGGTTCGACTCTCGTCGTTCCAACTTCCGGGGAAAATTCTAACATTTAATTAACCGTCCGTTCTCCATAAGGGACTCTATTAATTTTCCGTCCCCTTTTGTAAATTTGATAATCTTATCAATTTTCTAGAAACATATCCCCCTATTCCCCCACCCCCTCCTCGATATAATTGGATCGTTACATAAGGCGCGTGCTCGAGATCGCTTTCTTTGTTTTTTCCTTCGTCTTTTCTTTCCTTTTCTTTTCCAACCAGTTACGCCAAGCAAAAAAAAAAAAAGAAACAAAAAAAGAAACAAAAAGAAAAAATAAAAGATAAAAAAAAAACGAACGAACGAACGAACGAACGAATTAGCGACGCCATTGTCGATTAATTTTCTTTAAATCGTTGTATTATTTTTCTTATATATATATATATATATATATATATATATATATATATATATATATATATATATAATAAAGCGAAAACAATAATTTAGGCTAAATCGACTTTGTACGATGGACAATGGACGACGATGCATACGTACAAAGTCAGTTGGCATGCGTGGAATCGTGGCAAACAACTAACGCTCGTACGTAGTCCGAGGAAACCTTGCAACCGATTCGAAAAGGGCTTTCCACTCGGAGAAACCTAAGAGAGGAAGTCCTCTCGTAAAAGAAAAGTTCACCGGGAAACCTGAGGGAGATAGAAATAACGAACTGTGGTGGTAGGTAGATAGGTAGGTAGGTAGGGCCAGGATTAATACGACCGTGGGTATTCAAAACGGGAGACCATTTTGAGGTCGGCCAAAAAAGAGAGAGAGAGAGAGAGAGAGAGAGAGAGAGAGAGAGAGAGAGAGACGAGACGGGCGAGCGAGCGACATCGACAATTTTCATACGGAGTCAAAAGACCAGGTTTATCTTTTATCTCTCATTCTCTTATACTCTCTCTTTCTCTCTGTCTCTCTATCTATCTATCTATCTCTTCTTCTCTCTCTCTCTCTCTCTCTCTCTTTTTCTATCTCTCTTTCCTTTTTCGCTGAGATATTTTCTCCTTTTTCATTTTTCCCTTAAAGAGAATAACGTAGCGAAGAAATTCGTAAGGGGTTTCTTTTTTTTTTTTTTTATTTTTTATTTTTTATTTTAATCGTAAAAGAAGTAGAAACTAAAATGTAAAATGACGAAGTTTAATACGACACTCGTTTTACGCGACTACTCAACGATAGGATCCGATAGAAAAATTTTCCGATGGAAATCGATACTAGCAATTCGTTCCTCCGACATGAATTCGTAACTGATTTCTCTTCCTCTCTTCTCTCTCTCTCTCTCTCTCTCTCTCTCAATTTCTCCTTTTTTTCCTCCCTCTCTTACTAGGATGAAACACGCATAAAAGGTCCATATGTAATCCTGCATGGCGGAAAAAGGAGGAGACTTCGTCTAGAAACGCGCACGCGCCGAACCGACGCGTTTTCATTTATTACATGCGAAGACAAAGACAAAGATAGAGATAGATAGATAAATAGAGAGAGAGAGAGAGAGAGAGAGAGATAGACAGATAGATAGATGGATAAATAGAAAGAGATAGATAGATAGATAGATAGATAGAGAGAGAGAGAGAGAGAGGGGAAGGGAAGAAGAAAGACGACAAAACAAGCATGCGTGTGTGTGTGTGTGCGCGCGTGTGTGTGTGTGTTTGCTGTGTGTTGAACGTACTAGACGATTCGCATGGATCGATCGAACGATCAACGTCGTACAAACGGTTCCTATTTCTGTGCCTACCAACACAATCTTTCACTCACTCTTTCTCTCTCTCTCACTCTCTCTCTCTCTCTCTCTCTCTCTCTCTCTTTCTGTCTCTCTGGCTTTCTCGCTCTCTGTCAAATGTACATAAACGCGCAGGCACGCACATACATAGGTATGTATATACAAGCGAATAGTGTTGAGCTAGCCGTGCGACTAATTATTCGTGATGCTTTCCGCGGCTCTTCGTTCTCTGGCCGCCGCCATAATGGCGGGATTGCTGCAGTTGCAAAATCTCTTTCGGGGCGGCGTTTAACTTCGTGCCAAAATATTCTCTTCGGTAGTACGTTGCGTAAATCTATAGAACGTCCGACACGCACTTTCTGCGTGAATATATATATACATACATACATTTATATGTGTATGCGTTTTATCTTTATATATATATATATATATATATATATATATATATATATATATAAATATACATATATATTTGTGTATGCGTGTGTATAATGGACCATGATGGTTTAATTATCGTAGCGAAAGTCTTAGCATGCCGTTGACGGAACGAGTCTCTTATTCATTGTCTCTCTCTCTCTCTCTCTCTCTCTTTCTATCTTTTGGCAGACGATAGTTACGTCAGATGGTAACTATCATTCAAGTAGATACTTATACTTGCAAATAGTATCAGATCATGGAGGGAACAGTCGACTTAATCGAGCGAATATAACGATGAACGTTGCGTGTGTCTTTTAATTCGCACGTCGTCCTAAATCCGATGATGTCTCTCTCTCTCTCTCTCTCTCTCTCTCTCTCTCTCTCTCTCTCTCTCTCTCTCTCTCTCTCTCTCTGCTCCAACAACGAGAACTTTCTTGTGCGCGCAAGAGTTTAAAGGTACGAAGTTCGGATCTACCACCAGTCTAATCGCTTTAACGTCACGTCAACTCGATTCTCGCTCGAGGAATCATGATCTCTCTCTCTCTCTCTTTCTCTCTATCTATCTGTCTATCTATCTATCTTTCTATCTATCTATCTGTCTTTATCATTCTCTTTCTCTTTCTGTGTTTCTGTGTTTCTGTGTTTCCGTGTTTCCATCTCCGTGTATGTCCTAACGCTATTAGACCTGTTATATGCGCGTGCCGTTTAAAGGGCATCATCGTGAAACAAGTCGGAAACTGGAAATTCGAAAAGGCATTCCCCGTCGGTAGTTAGTTGCCAGTACGTCTTTTAACATTCGTAGAATTCTACGTTAAAACGAGATAGATAGATAGATAGATAGAGAGAGAGAGAGACGTTTGATAGAACACAATTATATTATATGCATGATTGCTATGCTTCAATACGCGTAGATGGATATCTACTACTACGTGTTCCCGAATGATAATACTGTTTTATTACCACTGCTGCTACTACAACAACAACAACTACTACTACTACTACTACTACTACTACTACTACTATTACTACTATTACTACTACTACTACTATTATTATTACGTACGTTAAAATCGTATCAATTTGTTAAAATCCTATTACATTAAACTCCGTATTCGCTGTAACGCAGTGACCGATGGTGAAAATTGAATTGGGATAGATGGAAATAGAGAGAAAATAAATGCAAAAAAAAAAAAAGAAATAATAAAAAAAATAAAAGAGAAAAAAAGACATAAAGCAAAAACAAAACGCGAAGCCCGTGATTGAACACGAGATACAGAAAAAAAAAAAAAGAAGATAAAAAGAAAGAGAGATAGAGAGAGAAAGAGAGAGAGAGAGAGAGAGAGAAAAAAAAAAGAAATATCGGGATCCTGTTAACAACGATAGAAGATTCAGAGAATTGCTATTAATTAAATGCGAACACATTGCAAATGAAACGACCACACACTTTGACGGACGAATAACAAAACCTATATCATACTCATACCAATGACACATCGCTATATATTTAAGCGCACATATAATATATATTGTATTGATGATTTTAACAGTTATATATATATATATATATATATATATATATATATATATATATTATTGACGATTTTAACAGTTACGGTAGACCAAGGGAACGCTACAAATGTTGACCAATAAACGTTAACGTATTATGTAAATATATACATATATATATATATTTATACATATTACGAAATTTCATTTGGTTAATGCAAATGGTTCGGAGAATGCCAGGATCTAGCCGCGGATCTAGCCACGGATCTATAGGTTTACCAAGGCCCGGCGAATGCCAGGGAGGCCATCGGTATCGGGATAGCAAGCGAAAGTTCAGGCAAGTGCTTGGCTAGGCCAAAAGAGAAGTTACACGACGTTCTAACTCGTACACACTCTCCTCTCCTTCGGCTTCTATTCCTCTCGTCGTTCTCGTTGCGAACGAATGATGCGCGCTCGTGTTCGCCTCTCTCTCTCTCTCTCTCTCTCTATCTATCTATCTATCTATCTCTATCATACACGCCATCCTCACAAAGTACCATTACGTAATTACGCCACTTCACCGCGAAAAGAAGAGTGCACTCTATTTCTTCCTTTCTTCACCGTTTTCTCTCTCTTTCTCTCTCTCTCTCTCTCTTTTTTCCTTTTCCCCCTCTCCTCCGCCCCAACCCCGTCCTTTTTTCTCTTCCTCTCTACGCTATCCATCTATACCTACCTATCTAACCGTTAACATCCAAATGCAATCAACATCCATTCGCGTTCTTCATTTTTCTCGATGTTACTTAAACGTTCGTACTCGTAGAGATAGTGTAGAATAGGTAGGTGAAGAAAAAAAAACAAAAAAGAAGAGAGAGAAAGAGAGGAAGAAAAGAAGAAGACGCAAAAGTGATAGTTAGATAGATCGATATCGATTCGTTCAAGGCGGACGATAATTTTTTTCTTTTTTTTTTTTTTTTTTTTTTTTTTTTCATAGATCGCGAAACTCTTAACGATCGTTATCAATGAGATTAGATAAATAAAGAGATATAGTGAGATCGATGGAAAGTTTATTATATTGTAAGAAATGTCGATGGTAATATAAGATTTTATAACGTGTAATTTACTCGTAAATTGTCTTGG
>OU427005.1:2048831-2061331 GCA_911387935.1 Dolichovespula saxonica | reverse complement strand
TTTTGTTTTTTGAATTTTTTTTTTTTTTTTATTTCTCGTGCGTGGATTTCCTAATCGATCGTATAATCGACCGGTTTCATTGAATAATACCGATTTATTGCGTCTCCCTATATATCAATGCTCAGTTAAAAATTTCTTATCGACGCTAATAGGTCCAATAGGTCGAAGCTAAGATATATATATATATATATATATATATATATGTACACACACACACACACACACACATGATTTTAGCCTCGACTATATTCTGGCAGAGGAAGAAGAGATGCCACTGTCATCTGTCAACGACGTGGCTCGTCTACAGATTACGTAAAGTTCGTCGTGTCGCGTGAGCATGATGAGAGCTTGAGCGCGCGCACGCGAGCGCGTATGCACACCTCCTAGTAGGAAAACGGGAATTGGATAGAAGATACGGCGGCCTGCATCTAAGATCGTAGAGAGTCATTGTGCGGAAGATAATTGAGCGCTCGGAATAACCGTAGAGCCCTGTTACCGCGCACAAGATGGGGATGTAAATTCTCTCACCGTACGGGGAGGGGGAATGGGGGGGGATATACGCATTGTCCGTAACATACTTCGCGATCTAGAGGATCTAAAGGATCGAGAAGAACGAGAGATCGACGATCGACGTTAGAAATGTAATTCTTATCGTACGAACGCGTACAACCAAAAACGCAATCGTCGAGAAATATACCGGACACGAGATAAAACGATGGAGATATATTATTCGAATGTTTCGCGTACGAATATCAAATAATTACTCTCTCTAGGACGATAACGACGGAACATCGACGAGATAGACGACCAATTATCGTTCTCTTTCTTTCGATAGAAAATTAAAAAAAAAAAGAAAAAAAAAGAAAAAATAATAATAATAATAATAAAATAAAATAAAATAAAAGAAAATATTGAAAAGAATAAAACAATAATCACGTTTTATATATAGGATGAGTGAATCGTCGCTCGTTGCGCTACGGTTTAATTTATAAGTTTAAGGGTATATTTGAAAAAAAAAAAAATTAATAAAAAGAAAAAAATTTAATCGCTCCTTCGTACTTGTATTTGTTTTACGCGTAAAAGAGAAGAGGGTTAAAATTGTCTTCGTATATGACGACTGACGTTAGAAATCGAATCGATAGATAGAATTAGATCAATTTAAACGAGCAAACGGGGAAATAGTTCTTCTTGGTAAGGGCGCTTAGACAAACAGACAGACAGACAGAAAGAGAGACAGAGATAGAGAGAGAGAGAGAGAGTGTGTAAATGAGAAAGAAAGAATGAAGGAAAGACAGATAGAGACAGATAGAGAGAGATAGAGAGAGAGATAGAGAGAGAGAGAGAGAGAAGGAGAGAGAGATGGAAAGAGAGTGAAAGGGAAAAAAGGAAAGATGGAGTAAGACGCGCGCAACATTTTACTTGAAGAAATGTTGCTACCCAACAAACCAGGCTCTCCCAGAAACGTTGTTGCGCACCTGTTAGCTCCGTAACGCCTCGTACACCTCTATAAATTTATTTTATTTGGGATTTTAAACGTGCTGCCCTAGGAATACGAGTAGAAATATATATATATATATATATTTCTTATTGAACGTAACGATTTCTTGTGCATTTCGGTACCTCGAACTTTAACTAACCCTCCTTCCTCCCTGTTAGAAAGCTAAGGGAGAAAAGCTACGCGCAGGTACACGTAAGGATTTACGGGGGCCAAACTGGAGAATTATGAAATCAGTACAGACCGGATCGATAATCTCTTTCTCCCTTCTCTTTCTCTTTCTCTTTCTTTCTTTCTTTCTCTCTCTTTCTCTCTCTCTCTCTCTCTCTATCTCAGTGAAACTCGACGTAATATTTTCGATGGGATTCACTCGTTGAAATTTTATTTCGACGATTGGTATTAGATAATGAATTTTTACTTGATAAAACTTTTTCCAATTTTATTGCTTTTTTTCCCAAGAGTTTTCTTTTTATTATATATATATATATATATATATATATATATATATATATATATATATATATAACGCCGCACACTTTCGCACCGTGCGGAATTTTTAATTCGTTGCTCTCGGAGATTATGGATTTACATAAAACATCCTTTTTCCCCTTTCTCTCGCTCTCTCGCTCTCTCTCTCTCTCTTTCCTCCGAAGCAACATATTTTTTCTGAATTTTTATTTCGCCAATCCGAGCTAACGAATTTACATTTACCATTAATTTTCCTTCCTCTTTTCTTTTTCTTTTTTGTTTTTTCTTCTTCTTCTTTTTCTTCTTCCTTCATTTTACGTTCGAAAACGCGACACGTTCGGGCCAAGAAATTCCTCTATCCACGAGGAGGAATTACGGTAATGTCGAGGAAAAAAGACGGAGAGAGAAGGTGTGCTCGCGATTAGGTTTTCTCTCTCTCTCTCTCTCTCTCTCACACACACACACACACACGCTTTCTCTCTCTCTCCCTTTCTAGCGATAGGAAAAAGCCAAGGGGGAGAGAAAAAAAACGATTGTTCACGAACGTGGTTGGGACACTCGAATATGGTAGCGTGGTACGGCAAAGTGGTCGTCAAATTATAGCCATGCACTCTTGGAACGTTTACGATGTCGTTCGAAGTATATCCTCCTCGACGTTACTTACTTCGATATAAATTCGTAGAAAACGATGGACCCTTTATTCATCCCTTTTTATTCATCCATCGATATACATAGATATGATACATAGATAGATATAATCTCATGCACACAACCACATATATATTATTATTATTATTATTATTATTATTATTATTTTTATTATTATTTATCGGATATCGAATAGGATACTAAAAATCATATTGTTTCTAATATTACGATGTCCCATAAGTTTCTTCCTCATTCTTTTGTTTGATGCTGGATATGAATAGGTCGCGCGCAAGAAACTTAGGGGACACCCTAATAATTATTATATATGGTATAATACATTTCATTTTTTTCTTTCTTCCTTCCTTCCTTTCTTTTTTCTTTTTTAAAAAGACACGTGTCCATCTTAAATTCTACAAGTCAATTTCTAAAAGAGAAGATCTAATAGTTCCATTAAGAGACAGACGTTCTAACGGCTAATATATTAGAAACGTTGGCGACAATCCTAATTTACACGTCTTGGCATAATTTATAAGTAGTAACGGTTTATCGCATCCGTCAATGGCAATGCATCCGATATACGTAGTTCGAACAATGATTGTTACGAATAAGTCGATACCTGCTGATAATGCATTAGAGATAACGTTAGAATCGAACGACAAGGAAGTATCGTATAGTTCGCGACGGTTGGTGTTCTCTCAAGGCACTATATAACTACTACGATAAGGTTTCATGGTAAATGAACCTTAGTGGTAGTTCGTATCTTCGAATGCCCGACCAAGCTAAACTAATTAAAAGTACGATGTACCTTACTTTACTTGTAAAAGAAAGTTTTTTTATTTTTTTTTTTATTTTTTTTCTTCCCCCAGATAAAAAGACCTCTCGAAGAGTTTTTGAATTTTAACGAGTACCCGGCGAATTATTTCGAACAAATTGGCTCTTATATATTATATATGTACGCGCGCTCGTGTGTCCGTGTGTGTGTGTGCGCGCTATAAATTGTTTAAACTTTAAACATTCAATAAGATTGATAAGATTGTCGATAGACGATGTCATGTCCGATTTCTAAACTTCCCAGTGTTCCCCTTTTGTTAAGCCGAGCCATTAAATTAATTCGAAATCATAAGATCAAGTTAGATAAGGTCGTTCAAGAACCATGGCCGTGCAAGATATAGGACGGACGTTTCAATGGAAAAGTTATCGTCGATAACGTAAGAGTATTATAGATCGATTCGTTTGATCCAATTATCGTTCTCGTTACATACGTTTATAGGTTTTTAACATATTGCATCTACATATATACATATACATATACGTGTATATATATATATATATATATATATATATATATATATATATATAATGTAAATCACGTAAATTGCAGGATCTATTTCTACCGAAACAAATAGTCTTTTAAGATGCAACCCAAGGCTGCCGACAAGACGCGACGTACGAACGATAAAATAGTTTAACATAAATAAACAAAGTAAACTAGGAGTAGTCGGTTAACTTTACTGCCCAATCTCGCGTTCGAGATTTAATATAGCGTTTTAGGAAAAAGAGAGATAAATAGATAGAGAGAAAAAGAGAGAGAGAGATAGAGAGAGAAAGTAAAAAGAGGAAGGAAGAAGACACGACAAATTCGAGTAACGTCGGATTCGTTGTTACATTGTCGGATTTTCGATCGACAGGACGAGCATAAAAATAAAAAAAAATAAAAAAAAAATAAAAAACGAAAACAAAGAAGAAAGTAAAAGAGAAAAAAAAAAGGAAGAAAAAGAAGTGAAAGGGATGTAAAACGGAATGGGTGGAATAGTTTATGGGGTGAGGAAGGGGGAGAAAAGCACAGAAGCCATACCTTTCGTGGTTCAGGAGCATAAATGCCCGGTAAGGGTGCCAATAGATGCAATCCGGGATTGGGTAGACCGGATGCCGGATGTCCTGGCGGTATAGGTAGTGGCACCAGCTTAAGGCCCCAAGGTAAATACCACGGCGCCGTATGGTGCATCCTGCTTCTTCAGAAGACTATCGAGGGTCGTGTCAGATTTCTGATGCAATATGCCAGGATGGATCGCCGGATCCACCAAAGGACGACTATCGTATCCCGTGCGATCCTTAAATCGCGAGAAATAGTTCTCGACAGGTCGCAGAGAATGACGATGATAATGATGATTATGATGATGATGTTGATGACAATGATGATAACGATGAAGAATAATGATGATGATGATGATGATGATGATGATAATGATAATTATGACGATGTTGATGACAATGAAGAAAAAGAGGTAGATGATGATGAAGAAGAGGAAGGAGAAGAAGAAGAATAAGAAGACTAAGAATTAGAATTAGAATTAGAATTATAAGAAACACTAGGACTGGCTAGATGTGTATGATATGTCTGTATATGTATATGTATATATATATATATATATATATTTATGTATGTATGTATGTATATATGTATAAAAAAAAAAGTAAGAAGAATAAGAAGAAGACTAAGAGGAATTAGAATAAAATAGAAAAAGAAGAAGTAGGATTAGAAGGATAAGGACGAGATGAGGAGAAGGATGATCACCTTGGCATTTTCCGTTCGACGATATAAAAATGTAGGTATATATATATATGAGTTTGTGATATACTCTTATCTTATATATCTTTGATCTCCTTGATCATAACTTTGAGCTGGTACATGAAATAATGTATATATATATATATTTATATACGGTCACAGTACGCGTCGTACCACGATAATATTATAAGGATCGTTCTCGATGATAATCATCATCGTCATCCTGCGAGCTCTCACACGAGATACATCGATAACGACGATTAACTCGACTTTTCTTTCGATGTTCCTTCCTTCCTTCCTTCCTTCCTTCCTTCCTTTCTTTCTTTCTTTCTTCTTCTTTTTTCTCTTCTTTCTTCCTTTTATTTATTTTATTTATTTATTTTTTTTTCTTTGATCTTCTTATCCTCCGCTACGATTTTTCGTTTATTCGTACGTTGAAGAAGCCCTTCGAGATATACGATGATCGTTATAACGCTCTAATTTCTTTCTCTCGACGGGGAGACAAAAAGTTGATGGTGAAAGAGAGAAAGAGCAATAGAACGAACTTTGTTGTCCGAGGACGACAAAAAACTACGGACTCGCACGACGAACTCCCCGCGAACGCGCGGCGACGACTGATCGACGATCGAGCGTCTACGCTCGAGCACATGGCCGCGCGCGCGAGCGCGAACCTCGCATCCCACCTCCCACCAATCTCCTCGCCACCACCACACGCAACTCACACACGCGTACTCTCTCTCACTCACTCTCTCTCTCTCTCTCTCTTTTTCTCTCTCTCTCTCTTTGTATGTTTCTCTCTTGCTCTATGTGCGTATCACTACGGGGACAAGCTAGACACGATGTCCCACGTCCACTTCCCCTCCACACATCCCCCACCCCGTGGTAAACGCTTTTTCATCGTGTTCGTGGAGGGGGTGGGGAGGGAGAGGGCTCTTAAACCATCGACTCGTCCCTTTCGCTTTACACGGTTTTGTTTCTGAAAATACTCACACAAACCCCCTTCCACCCTAGAAATCGGTGAAACTTCAATATTTGAAAACCGTCCAAATCAATAACTTCGATTTTGATCGCGGAATTCTTAATCGAATTGTTAGATAATCGGGGAAGTCATCGCTTGTTTAAAATTTATATGTATATATATATATATATATATATATGAATTTTATATCGGTAAAATGGATACGTAGTATATCGAATGGAAAAATTTCTACCCGGCTAAAATAATATATTCTAATGACAATGATCGAGTGATATTAATGAATATTGCGTTTGACGAATGGCGAGATAACGCACGTTTTAAAATAGCTCAACTCAATGTATTTCTTGGAAACGCTAATGTTAACTGTATATAGGGAAAATTTGGATCGTAAAATGTTAAAGTATGATTGGAAAACGTTCAAGTTATTGAATAAGAGGGGAAAAATATCGTAACAAGACCAGATTGCCAATAGCCAAAGGGGGATGGGTAGGGGTAGGGGGTTGATCGGTGAAAGCACTCGATGCAAGTAAGAAAGATCACCAGGTATTAAAGTTTATCGGTTTGACGATAGAATAGAATTTCCCGAACGAATACGATATTGTCTCGTTATTTTTTTCTTTTGTTCCTCTTATTTCTTTTTTTTTTTTTTGAAAATTCACAGAGAAATCCGATTCCTCTATTACGCTCCATTTTCAAAGTTTGCCCCCGTTGATGGAGAAGATCTACTCTCGGGCTATTTGCTATCGTCATATTTCTATGCCGTTAGGTGAAAGAGGATTTGTGCTTTCATAGACACGATCCATCTACCACCTTGACAGTTAAGAGAAAGAGACAGAATGGTACGCGCACCAGTTGTATCTTAATGAGCTATAATAATTGTGAGAGGAAGTTAGATTTGTCTTTTCTACGTTAGTCCTTGCCAAAGTTCTAACAATAAATTGAAATAAATCTTTTGAATTCTCTCGTAATGATACTCTTAAATTACATATATATATATACACATATACACATACAAGTTTATATATAGTAACGATACAGCATATAGGTAAAGCTACAAAATGATAATAATAATAATAATAATAATGATAATAATAATAATAATAATAATAACAACAACAGTAACAAAAAATAGAAGAAGAAAAAATAAATAAATAAATCCCAAGACGAACTTGGAAGTATTCGCAGTGTAGATAATTTAGTACCAAAAATAAAAAAAAAAAATAAAGAAAAAAAAAACGGAAAAAAAAGGAAAGACAGCTTTGAAGCTTTTCTTCGTCGAGAGGGAGCACCCTTTTTTATTAAAACGCACTCGTAGAAAAAGTAAGAGACCCAAGGAACTTCGTGAAAGAGACGAAACCCCTTTTTTCGGGAGGGATGGGAAGGAGGAGGAAGAGGAGGAGGAGAAGGAGGAGGAGGAGGAGATAACTCGTTCACCGACGTCAAAGAAGATCGACATGTAACAATGTATGTGTTGTGTAAAAAAAAACACGGTGTGAGAGAGACCGAGAGAGACCGAGAGAGATAGAAACTGTCAGTGTTCACCTATAAATCCGTAAGATGCCGTCATGCGAAGATCGTTAAGAAAAATACGTGCTTCGATGAGATGAGGTAAACCAAAGGAGATGAAAGCGGCATACTCGAAAGCGTATATATATATATATATATATATATATATATATATATATATATATATGTGTGTATATATATTATAGATAAGTGTTGAGAAGTTAGATGACGTTGGCCATCCTCTACGTCATCGAGAAAAATCTTGAGTGCTACCTCCAACGTGTTCCGACTACTACTATTCGAGACTAGACGACTACGCGAATATCTCTCTCTCTCTCTCTCTCTCTCTCTCTCTCTCTCTCTCTCTCTCTCTCTCTCTCTCTCTCTCTCACACTCTCGTTCCTTCGCACCTCTTCTAAATCCTTGATTCCAGCCAAGATTCTCACGATACCGAAGTAACCGATCGACGTACCCAACCTTTTCGCGAAAATTCTGTGTTCCTTAATGTTTATTAAAAAAAAAAAAAAAAAAAGGAGAAAATAACGTTTTCCTTGTTGTCAACGTTACCGAGCAAAATCTAAATGTTGTAGAGAACAAAATCTTGACGAGAGTACGTTTTAATTAACGAAGAACAAAGACTGTATGTCTCTATGATCCCAAAGTCGTATTAACATTTGCTCCGTACGACGCAATCTTGTTCCCTTTTTATTTTTATTTTTTTTTTTTATTTTTATTCGGAACAAACTTAACGAATTAATTTATAATCCAAAACAACAACAACAACAACAACAACATGACAATAACAATGACACGGGCGAAGATTAGATTCCTTTGATGATTATTCAAATACGCGATATCGCTTAACTATAACGATAACGGTACGAAACGTTTTCGGACAGTATTAGATTAAATTTGCAGATGACATATCTATCCTCGAACTCCAAAAAACTGAAATCCATTTGACGTCGAAACGTAAGCGAGTGAGGTTAACGTTTCATCTCTTTTATTCTTTTTCTTTTTCTTCTTCTATTTTATCTTTCGTTTGTTCAATGAACGAATCTCTCGATTGAATTTCTTGAATGGATAATACGGAGAACAATCATTTCTAGGGAGTTACTCTCGAAGAAGAATTCCAAACTACTGTTCCTCGAACGACAATGGATCCCCGAAAAATGGTTCCCATTAAATAGAAATTATGATCGAACGATTTAGAAGTAAGTAGTGTTACGATAGTTTCTCGTCTATTTTCTCTATAATTTCAGTAAACGATTTCAATTCGCGATACGACAACCACTCAGTTAACACAATGCCGATACAATACCGCGCGTCGTGCGAGAAGTTACTTCTGTTAGGGTGACGGGGGAGGGGGAGGGGTGGAGCGGGGTAGGAGAAAAGAAGAAAAGAAAAAAAAAAAAAAGCAGAAGAAACTTTTAACGATACTCTCCGTAACTACGAGAATATATTATTATTCATAAGAATGATCGTTTAAAACGCGCGCAAGCATAACTTGACGTCACGTTCGACGTTCCTCCACAATAACAAGAATCATCCCATCGGTAGTGGTGACTCGTTCGTTCGTTCGTTCGTTCGTTTGTTCGTTCGGGATTGATGAAAATAGGAAATTCTAACCGGCTCGACGATAAATCGTCGTCGTAGTCGTGGTTTGAGTTATAAGAAGGATTAAAAATTGCGCCGCAGGGAAGTTGGCTTAGCGGAAATGCAACGTAGAGAAGTAAAGGGAGGGGGTGGCGGGGGGGGGGAGGTGCAGGGAGCTCGGCTTAAACGCGATTCTGATTCTGGATCCCCTTACCGGAGTGCCGTAGTGAACATTGAATCTCTGGTTTCCCAGATGATTCGGCACTTTCAGCTTCTTCGAGTTCGTCGGGAGTTGATTTATTCTATTTTTTCTTTTCTCTTATTTTTTTTTTCTTTTTTTTTTTTTTTTACTTTTTTTTATATATGTCTTTCTCTCTCTCCTACCTTCCCTCCTCGTTATTTCCCTCGATAGAATTCTATCTGTCTTAACTTGAAAGGGATAAATGTCGTAATTGTTCGAGTCGAAAGCCAAAATCGAGGAATCAACGTGAACGGGTGAAAGAAAAGAAAAAAGAGAACAAACAAAAAAGGTAGAAAAACGCACAGCGTACGTAAATTACAAAATATTATTATTATTGCTGTTGTTGTTGTTGTTAGAGAAGGCCGGACTATTATCGCTTTTTATTCGACGAAGCGAGAAGAATAATTGAACGAGGTGTCGGTGAAGCGTATCCAGGTAGAAGAACGACGAGAAATACGACAAAGCCCTTTCGATAAATAGGACGACGGCAACGTATAAAACATCAGTAGTATGCCAGTTAGAGACCGGCTTACAGTAAATCTACACTATACTACGGGATAGAAGTTCGATGAATCCTGCGATAGATTTTAATTAAATTTCCGCGGGGGCCCCTCACGGTCTAAACGTTCGCTCGCGCTCTTCTTCTCACGATCGAACCCACTCGTGTGAGACTCTAACCGTTCATCGTCGATTCAATGTAAAACTACACACACACACACATATATATATATATATGCAGTAGTATAAAACTACATATATATATATATATATATATATATATATATACGCTCGCACGCTCGCGCACACAAATATTTACACGTATACATATATAACAATACATTCGTGAATAGTTAGTCAGAGTGTATGTAAGAACACGTAAGAATATATCGCTTACCCTTGACACGATCAGTTGGATCGTTGCCTCGCGCAATTAAAGAGCCATAGCGAAGAGACATACGTTATTAAGTCTAAAGTAAGTACTTACTTATTTATTTACTCACTTACTTTACTTACTTTACTTTACTTACTTTACTTTACTTTACTTTACTTTACTTCACTTTACTTACGTTTGTAAGTTAGACTATACGTAGGATATATATATATATATATATATATATATATATATATATATATATATCAGATATTAGTAATACAAAAGCCACGGGACTTTTCTTCACGGTAAACCTGTGTAGTAACCTTCCCATCCTACGGTTATTATTTCTTTCTCGAGATTTAAACCAAGATATTTCGTTTTGGTTTGGATCAAGGATATAATATATGATTCAATAGATCGTTTTACGTCCCATGGTATCCGCCTCAACGGAATTTTCGTTAGACCACTTTTCTACCGGGTTTTCAACTACCTCGTACCTCTTTCCTCGTTCCTACAACAAAACATGGGCCAATCTCTGTTCGTATGTCTTCTCTATGCGTGCCTCTATCTCTTTTCAGGTTCTATAAGAAGTCGAATATGATGTGTGCATGCATATATATATATATATATATAATGTGTGTGTGTGTTTGTGAGCGTGCACGAGCACAACACTCTTTACAATTGGCAAGGGAGGAGACAAATGCGACAGGACAGAAATTGGCTGTGGCGAGTAGAAGAGAAGAAGACGAAGAAGAAGAAGACGAAGAAGACGAAGACGAATAAGACGAAGACGAAGAAGACGAAGACGAATAAGACGAAGACGAAGACGAAGAAGTAAAAGAAGGAAAAAAAGAGGAGGAGGAGAAGGAGGAGGAGGAAGAAGAAAGAGAGACAGAGAAAAGGTTTGGACGGTACTGAGATGGTCTGTGCCAACCTCAAGTTATTCGCATAACTATCCTGTCGTCCACTTCCTCCTCCTTCTCCTCCTCCTCTTCTTCCTCCATCATCTTTCTTCGTCTTCTTCTTCTTCTACGACTACTACTACTACTACTACTACTACTATTACTCTATTCCCTGCTACCGCCTACCCCCCTCCCCTACTCACTCCTTCTTCTACTTCAACCACAAGACCTAGTCTCGGCCCCCTTTTATTCATAGAATAAACAGGCAGAGAGCGGCAAGGCAACGCGTTCGGAAAAGCCACGAGACGTCGTCGACGGAGATGCCTGCAGCTGGGCACATTGATGCGATAGGTATATATTTATATTCGCGTGTGCGCGCGCGCGTGTGTGTGTGTGTGTGTGTGTGTGTGTATGCCTTCTTATACTTTATACATTTGATCGAACGAGTACGAAAGTTTTCACAGTAATTTGAACGAGTTATATCTACCCCAGTCACTTTCTATCTCACGAATCTTGACGCTGTCATTTATATTCCAACTTCTTCAAATACCACAGACACACACACACACACACAGACAAACACAAACGCATAGGACATAGGCATGGGAATAAACCACGTATGATTCGCAAACATAGAATATATATATATATATATATATACGATTATTCTCATCAATTTCACTGTTTCCCGCAGTATCAGGTCAAACGTTATGCTTCGTTTTAAGTTTAAGACATATCCGCAGTCCAGTAGATATATAATACATACAAGGGACAACGCGCAATGCGGTGTACATGAGAAATGACGATAATGCATTATGCAAAAAAGGTATGACAGGGGTGAGCGGGGAGAGTGGGAGGGGGAAGGGGCGGTAATGGGTGAGGTGAGGTGAGGTGAGACGAGGGAGGAATGGGGGGAGGGGGGGTTTGGAAGAGGGCGAATCGGTGGGGATAATAATGTAGTCGAGAGAGGGCTGGAAAGAAACGTGTGGATCTTATCGAATGAAAAATGTATGCTTTCAAAGGATGAATCATACGATTCGGTGACATATCTACGAACTCGAGAGAGAGAGACATCGAAACTTTCTACCTCGTACCTTGGTCGTCCGGTTTTGGTCGAAATGATAAAAAATGATGTCTAAGGTTGGCAGAGGTACGAGGGGGGAAAGGGGGTGAGGGGGAAAGTAGAGGAGGATGAAACAAAAAAGGTAGACGTTAGAAAGAA
>OU427005.1:2021331-2043831 GCA_911387935.1 Dolichovespula saxonica | reverse complement strand
CGTTCGTTTAACTACTCCATTTACGATTTTACGAGTTTTTTTAACAAAGCAAAAAAAAAAAAGACAAGAAAAAGAAGAACAAGGAAGCAAATGGAAAAAAAGAAGCGAATAAATTAAAAACAACAACAACAAGAACAAATTCGTACGAACATCGCGAAAATTAACGTGAAATGTTTTCAAGCATTAAAAATAGAGATGGAAGTAATAAAAAGGATCGCGTTCTCCATTTCTCTCTCTCTTTTTTTTTCCATTTCGTTTTGTTTTGTTTCTTTCTTTTTTTTCATTCTTATTATACATCACGTGTTTTCCTGATTTATGATACTACGGACGTGGTTTCAGGAAATATGAAAAAAAAAAGAAGAAGAAGAAAAAAGAGGAAAGAAAAGAATAAAGAAGACAAGGAAAATGACGAAAATAACAAAAAGAAAATAAATACGTAAATGAATTAATGAACAAATAAATAAAAGAAGATAAGGACATAATAATATGGTATCACCCGGCGCTAATTTAATCTACCAATAATAACAGCGTACGTTCTCGAGGTGAGAAAATATAATGGTTCAATTAAAATCGTCCTTGTACGCGATGAAAATACCGTCTACAACGGATGAAATAATGAAAAGGATCGATTCCGTAGCGACAAACGAACGAGAAGGAAAACGTTTCGCGCGAGGATGGCTCGCTCGTAAGATTTTTAAGAACCCGCGGTACACGAGAACGCTCGAGAATCG
This sequence comes from Dolichovespula saxonica, assembly GCA_911387935.1. NCBI lineage: Eukaryota > Metazoa > Arthropoda > Insecta > Hymenoptera > Vespidae > Dolichovespula > Dolichovespula saxonica. Next base: position 2,043,100 of record OU427005.1, on the reverse strand, counting down.
TTTTATCGTGCGAAAATAAAAATCCTCTTGCCCGGTTTAACACGGCGAGTCTCCCGAACGAGAGAAAGTATTCATTAAAAACGTTTACGATCCGTACCGATCCAACCGAGATAGTCACGTTTAAATACGTTATCGTTTTTCCACGCCACGAATCTGTCCGCCATGATCCAAACTCACTTTATTCGACATAGTAATGCGGGATATTAACGAGACGTTCAGTAAATGATATCGCCAAATTTATCAATAGCGATGCACGATGGAACCGTAAGTTTCTAAATGATTACGTTTCTCTCTTTCTCTCTCTCTTTTTTTTTTTTTTTTTTTTTTTGTTGAAACTGTTCAATCAGATTGTAAAAGAAATTGTACGTTTCAAAAGTCACGAGAAAGAGCGAGTGATCGATTTTATCAAAAAAAAATCCCAAATACATTGTGATCGATCCTGTGGTATTTGAAGTAAGGAAATTAATTTGAATGGAGAAACGGAGGAAAGAGAGAGAGAGAGAGAGAGAGAGAGAGAGAGAGAGAGAGAGAGAGAGAGAAAGGAAAGAAAAATATTCGTCATTAATTCGTCAATATTCGTAACTAATTTCAAACGTTAAAGATTTGATTTTATAACGACGAAAAAAAGAAGAGAAAAGAAAGGAAAGATTAATGCGTCGTTGGTTCGTAAATATCCGAAACTTAATTTCAAATTTTAAAGATTTGATTTTGTATTGGGAATAATTTTTTTTTTTTGAAGGGTACGGGGGGGGGGAGGGGAACGGAGGATAGATAGCGTTGAAGTTAAAAGGAGCTTTTAAGTTTTCCGCGTTGTAAAATTTATAGCGATTGTATCCCCTCCCCCACCTCTACCTCTACCCTCCCCCTCGAAAAGTTTCCGATCACGTGACACCGTTAGAAAAACACACAGACAGTATATTATGCGGTTGCTAGGTTTTAAAGTTATCTTCGTTCTACGTCCGATCGAATTGAGAGCTACTCGCCCGTGAATATCCGTGAATTATATACCCCGAACGATATACATATTGCCTAGGAGTTTAGCTTATCGCGCCCGTACGCGTTTAACGCTTGCCCATCGATTTCACACACGACGATCGACGAGCATTCACATCCTTTCCGAGTGGGACAGAATGATCGAGGATCGGAGTCGAGTCATCCAGATTAGGAACTCTTTTTTTTGCGACCTTCCGGTATGACTCGGAGGAAAAGGATAAAAAGGAAAGAGAGAGAGGAAGAGAGAGAAGGAGAAAGAAAATGAAAGGGGGAAAAAAATTAAGAAAAAATTAAAAAGAAAAAAAAAGAGAGAGAGAAAGAGAACTTTGGTCCGCGCGTGGTACCGTATATATGACATTTGAAAAATATTAATACATCATATTTTGTTCACGCCAACGAGACGACAACTCGTGTCATCGAGTCACTATCCGTACAACGAAATTATTATTTTCAAACGAATAATTTTTGATAACGTATGAGATAATTTTTTTCTTCTTTAAAAAAAAAAAAAAAAGAAAGAAAGCAAAGAAAAGAAAAAAGGTTCCTGTCTCATCTCGGTATTTAAAATAAAAAAAAAATAAAGAGACCATCGAAGATATATATACTTTTTACTTTTCATAATATCATTTGAGAAAGACAGATATCATCTCGAAAATGACGATATAATAATTTTGGAAAAACAAAAAAATAGGATTTTGGTCGAGCGCAAGCTTCTTATAATCGGGACAAATTTGTTATTCCGTTATTCTCGAGTCGAGAATATAGAATTTAACGTTCGATGGGGATTCAAGGAAACGTAAACAATTCAAATGGACAATTGGTCCCTCCCACCCCCCCTCACCATGGCGATTTTTATCAATTCGCCTTTTAAAATTGGCATTAACGGTTGATCAATACTATTTAGACGACACACGATTTCACCGACAAGGAATAGGACGACGACGCATAGCCCAGCCCCAACTGTGGTTTATTTCGAGCTTTAGTTGATGCACAGTGACTTGGAATGGTAGACACGAATAATGCACACGCGGGCATGGCACGGCTCGATTGTAAACGTGCACACGCCAACAAGCAAAGGGATAGGATTATTTAGTGGTCAGTAAAGCGTAATAAACCCAACGTTTCTACTTATTATAACGCTCGTGACGGAAGGACAATAAATATCTCGATTTTACTGTGCTACATCGGTACCATTCAATGTGCATATACTTGTGCGCGTGTTTTCCTCTATCTATCTATCTATGTGTATACGTATATGTCGCGTCCGTGTGTGCTTTTAAACGCGCGCCAGTGTGCGCGGAATAATACATTTGCACCTGTTAGAAACGACCTATCCGACGTCGCCGGTTATAAAAGCAACATCTTAGGCGTCTAAATGTCCGATCGACACAACGGCGAATGTGTATTTTAAAACGCGAAACTATTGGGCAGAATACCCTCATGGACATGTACCTCCTAACATTAAAAACGTATATATAAATATATACGCGCACGTGCATTGAAATTAGGTTGCTTCCGCGGGACCTACAAGAAAATCATTTACGTGATAAATCCAAATATCGATGATCATTTATATTGACATCGATTTACGATACAATCGAAAACAACAAAAGGAAAGAAATAAAAAAAGAAATGAAAAGAAAAATAGAAAAGGTGGATAAGTTACACGGGGCACCTGTTCAACCTGATACAAATCATAGGTGATATATAACTTGGCGCGTAGGAAATGATTAACGTGGTTAAGAAAAAAAAAAAAAAAAAAAGAGGGAAAAAAAAGAAGAAGAAGAAGAAAAAAGGTCCATTTCCTGAACACGAGATGGGGGCATAAGATCCGCGTGAAATACATTTACGAGGATAGCACGCGGTGGTCATTTATAAAATGTTTATATATCCCCAATCCATCGCTGCAATTCCAGAACTAGTAATATAAAGTTCTTCCTCCATTTCCTATTTTCCCCTACCCTTTTCGACTCCATATAGACGATAAAAATTCGACGAGTATATTATCGGATAAAAACGATGTAAATGCGATTGGGGAATATTACTTGCGCGTAGAAAAAAAAAAAAATAAAAAATAAAAAATTACTTAAAAAAGCACGCGTGTTCATAATAAAGAGAAAGAGAGATAGAAAGAGAAGAAGAAAAAGAAGATACCCCCTTTTCGAGATGATCTGTTATGTTCGTAGAAGTTGGTTCGTAGTAAAGTAACTGTGAATCGAGTCTAATACGTCCCAGGAGAAGCTTTTGACCGGCACAAAACGCGAGTTATTTGCGGCCGAGCGGCTAGCACGCTCGTCTTCCGAAGTGATTGATCGTTCGCCTCGCTGCACCGTGACTTCTTAGCCCCACCTTCTCTCTCTTTCTATCTCTCTATTTCTCTCTCTCTCTCTCTCTCTCTCTCTCTCTCTCTCTCTCTCTCTCTTTCTCTTTCTGATCTCCAATTTTCTTTCCTTATCTTTCGTAGACTCAAACTATACTTCTTCTTCTTCTTCTTCGTCGGCTTGCCTAGCGAAACGACGGCTCACATAGAAATTGTCAGTGTGAACCTATATTTATGTACGTATGTATATATGTATATGTGTATATAAAAGCCACAGAAAGAGAAAGAGAAATACACACACACACACACACACACACACATATATATATATATATATATACACATACATAGAGAGAGTGAGAGTGAGAGAGAGAGAGAGAGAAAGAGAGAGAGATTTTCTCTATTTCTCTTGCGGACAACGTCGCTAACCACGCCATGGGATATTTTCAGAAGCGTCGCCGCGACGGAGCACATTGTGTCTCATTGCAAGCGGCGTTTTATCTTAACGCCGTTCGGTATAACAGGGAATATAACAAATACTTTGAAAATGTAAAAGTCATCACCTCGTTCTACCTATCCAATATGCTCAACCTACCTACCTACCTACACCGGTCATCGCAACCGTGTGTATTCGCGATATAACATAATTATTTACGAGACACCACGAGCTTTCTCCGCCATGTGTATTTCCGTTCTCCACTATCCCCCCCCGCTCCCTTAATCACGGAAACTACATAGTTTCGACTCGATCATTGGATCAAAACCTTATCTCCTAAATTTTATATATATATATATATATATATATATATATATATATATATTGTATAAAACAAAAAATATATATTTTTTGGGCCGTTTTAATAACCAAATCCATGTTTATAGCACTAGTCATGGCCCAGTTAACGTTCTCGTATAAACGATGATAAGTATCGATTAGACAGGATACTTTGCTAATACGTTTAACATTGTTACGAGTAAATCGTCATCGTCGTACGATGTCGCAAAACTAAGTCACGAGCAAGTGTAGAGTTTTACGAAAAGGAAGAAATAAAAAAAAAAAAAAAAAATATATATATATACGTGCATATAAATATATGTATTTATGTATGTATAAGTGAGAAGACATACCTCCTCGTCGGACGGTGGTTCTTCGTAGTCCGAAAGGGTGTCCTTGAAGACGAAAATGCATTCCGACGGTTCCAATTGGCGAGCGTTGCCAAATTGAGTTTGTCCGTCGGTTGCCTGACTCGGCCCGGTCGTTTCCACCATCTTCGGTAATTTATCAACCGGCGACGTACGTTGCCCCTTACGTCGCCACAAACTCAGACCCAATAAGTTTCTCAGTAAAGGCGTTCGCCAGCTGTATTGACGTTGTATTACTCGTTCGGATATCTGAAAGGAAAAAAAAAAAAGAAGAAGAAGAAGAAGAAAGAAAAAAATACATCGCGTTTATGTTTATCCGTGATTGCTTATCGTTGGCGCGCGTTCCACGTTCAAAATTCCCGCCTATAATTTGAAGAGTTCATTTGTTATTACGACGGACATGCAATAATTCGAATCGTATTAAATACTTTGTCTATATTTCAACATACTTTGTATATATATATATATATATATATATATATATATATGTGTTAATTTTATTTTATATATATATATATGTATTTCCATTGAGAGATATACGAGATATTTTAGATATATTTATTTTATCATCGAACACATTAAGTTTAAGGTTATGTTCAACGTATACGACCGGTTCGCGAATTAATAGAATTCGTCGAATATTCCGTCGTACGTCGCATCTGCCGTGTGAAATATCATTTTCTTTTTCTTTCATTTAAATTTCGTTCGAACGACCCGATATAATAAAGGTTCTTCTCACACATCGTTTCGATTGCAATATGTAGCACGTTTCAATTTTTACGAGGACCTTGTCACATACGAAAGATGGATCTATTGACCAATTACGTACCCAAACAAGATGAACAACTGAGTTGGCAATATTTCGGAATTGTTTACGATCATAAATGTTTCTCACTATCAAATTATACAAATTTATATAGCTCGGCACATTTCGATTAACATTCCACTTGTAAAACGATACCGACATTGTAAAAACTTCACTCCGCAATGAATGGCCGTGTCATCTAGCGGAAGAAATATGTGTACTTTCTCGAAACGTCGATGCCAGTGAGTAAATGCGTGTAGAACAGAAGGTAATGCGCCCGTCATCTGTCGGTTATATGTGATATTAAATTTACATTTATAAAACTAATAACGCCAATCGCATATCTCGCTAGACGCTTTTTCCGTCTTGCTGTGATCCGTTCTAGATAGAATGTCGGTATGCATTTGTTTCGCAAGCTTCTACACCGACATAATGACCGCATAATAAGAACAGTGTTTCGCTATTGCCTGTGTAGTTCATATTTTGTCCATATCTATCGCTGAAGTCGCATGCGGCACAAGTGATAAGTGATGATATTAAATCTTTGATACGAACTGTTTCATGAACGATTTTGTTTTATCAATATGCGATCAGCTGATCGCGGTAAAGGATGCGTCTTTTATTCGTAATTTGTACAATGATCGAGTAAAATTGTCGATGTAATTAATAAGTAATTATAATTGTATGGTGACAATTATATCAAATACATACATATATATATATATATATATATATATATATATATATATATATACATAGTGGGGAGAATATAGAATGGCTGCTCTGATGAAGAAAAGAGTATTAGCTGAATTTACTCAAAGTCAAGTATGTATAGTACGTGATATCTATTTCCTTCTGGATATTTGAATAATTATTTTTATGTTTGTAGGTTATCAATGAACCGCCATTAAAAAGGTTAAGAACATTACGACTTTCGGCGACTGGAAGTAGTAAAAATGATGGCGAAGGTAGCTCTACGTTAGCTTATATAGAATGCTTAGAAAAATGTAAAGGTGGCAATGATGCATTACAATTGCTTGTTCGTATATCCGACACCGTGACGTGTATTTCCTCTGAAGATGTTCCTATAGCAATAAAGAAACTATCGGAAAGATTTGCTATTGAAACTGAAGCTGCTGTGCGTGCAAAAATATTATGGATATTTGGTGAACTTGGAGAAGTAACGTTTGATGTTGCAGAAAAATCACGTATTGTTAATGAGACTGTTGAACTTTTAAAACACGAAGAATCGCACAGAGTTAAGAGTCAAGGATTAGCAACTTTGTTAAAATTGGGAGATTATCATAGGTTGTTAAAAATAACAATTGTTTAATATTGATTAATAACGTTATTATATGATAGGAATAATATGATTTTAATTTATAGAAATTTGGTATTAAAAGTTGCACGCGAACATTTACAAGATACGTGGCATGGTGTACAAACCCGATGTCTTTCTATAATCGGAAGATATTTGACAGCCAATACTACAGACGATACACTTATTTTTGTTGGGAATTATGCTCAATCGCAAGATCCAAGAGTTCGTGCACAAGCCTTTGAAACTATGGCAGAATTGCATTCTCATAGAGGTTGTAGATTGCCAGCTAGTTTCTTTGGAGAAGCATGCGCTGCCCTTCGTGATGATAATGAAATAGTCAGACGTGCTGTTCTCAAAATAATTTGGCTTCTTGGTATTGAATATCCAGACAAGTAAGATAATTACATAAGTAATGTAACCTTATTTACTTTGAATTTTATTAATTATTCTCTTTTCGCTTGTAGCATGGTCGTTGGGTTAGATGGAGAAGATGTACGTATGGTTGATTGTACATTTTCCCAAATTTGTAGTTTAATGGGTGATTTGTCGCCACGGGTCAGAGCTTCAGCTATGTCTCTGTTAGGTACAATGAAAGGTGTTTCACGACGTTATATAGAACAAGCACTGGATAAGAAACAAAAAGTAGTAGAAGTGGATAGTGCGGTTAGGCCAGAAGTCGAAGAAAAGAGTGGTTCTTGTGGAGCGTTTATTCATGGATTAGAAGATGAATTTTTAGAGGTGAATTAATATATAAAAAGTTTGATTTATATATATATATATATATATATATATATATATTTATAATTATAAATTATAAATTATCTTAGGTTCGGACAGCAGCTGTTGAAGCACTGTGTAAATTATCATTAGAACAACCAAGTATAGCTAGAATCTCGTTGGATTTTATGGTAGATATGTTCAATGATGAAATTCAAAATGTCAGATTAAGAGCGATAGAATCTTTAAGAAAAATGTCTGCTAGTGTAACTCTTAGAGAAGATCAATTGGAAACAATATTGGGTGCACTAGAAGATTTCTCGGGAGAAGTGAGAGAAGGTTTACATGCTACGTTAGCAGCTAGTCAACTTGCTACTAGAAATTGTCTTCACATGTGCGTCAACCGTCTGTTGGATAATTTAACGCGTTATCCACAAGATAGAGAAAGTATTAGAGTATGTTTGGCGGCATTGGGAGCTTCGCATCCTTATCTCACTTTACCTTTGGTACCACAACTTCTCGGACGGCATCCTTTCTTTGATACACCAGAACCGGATGTCGACGAACCATCTTGTATCCTTCAATTTTATTATAAGGAACGTCGTGATTCATTAAAAAAAAACAAAAGCAATTCTCATATGAATCTTAACATTTTTAATCAGATGCAAGCGTATTGGTGCTGATATTCAATGCGGCATTACATTGTCCAAGTATGCATGCCCTATTTACGGAACACACCTCCAAACATTACCATTATTTGCGCGACACGATGCCGCATTTAGTGCCGAGGTTACGTCCAGCGATAACTAATGGTTCAGGGTCGAACAAGGAAGATGTCGCCAATGAGGAACGTAGAGATCGTAGAGGGAGAGAATTTTTAGAAAAAATAGTAATGGGTATAGAAAATGCAAGGCCGGGTGGTAGAGTGAATACTAAACTTTTAGAAACTGCGACCGTCGATCTAGATCGTCTCGCCGAAATGGATAATAGAATGGAAGGTGCAGCTCGTTTCACGGCCTTGTATATTCGCTGTTTATTATTATTGAAGTCAGTCTTGAAAGAATTTTCGGTCTCGGCAACCACTTCAATATCAGCAAGTCCGATACCAAATACAACCAACAATGTTTCTTCTCTACTTCAACACACACAAAAGTATGCATATATATATATATGTTTCAATACACTTGTTTATATAATTCTTATGATCATTTCCATAAAAAATAATTAATTTCCGATAACTTATGTACCTTAAATTAAACAGGCTGCAAAGATTGTTCAGCGGATTAGGAGATGCCGAGGTAACACTGGCCAATGACGTGTGGCTCAAGGCTTTAGCCGTAGAACTTGTTCGCGTTACGAGAAGTGCAACGGGCAGTGCTCTACCACTCGCCCGTTATTTTTTGTCAGAGGCCGATTCCTTGCCCCAAGACACTTCGAAATTGCCGCCATTTTCAAGGGCATTGGTTCTTCAAATTCCAAATCTGGCGGATGTAAAGCCGGGATCACTGACCCGGCTTTTATTGCCGTTGCTTCTGACGACTCCTTTACAGGGCGAAGAGAGACTCCCGAGACCGTCCATATCTACGCGATTTTGTCGTGCCATCATCGAGGAGCCCAGAGGGGATGCGGACGCTGCATTGAAGTTTACGGGTGGCCTATTATTGGGCATTTCTTTGACAGCTAAAATATTGAATTTACGCGATCCTAGCATATTAAGGGTTAAATTGAGACATCCGGATCAGCAAGTACAACTGTTGTTACCCCGACAATCAGATTTGCGCCTTCAGAACTCCGATCAAAATGATTATAGATTGAGAACTACTGTACTGTTATCGCATCAAGTATGGATGGAGGCTTGCAACGTAGAAATATCTTTGGCACTTTTGGTACCTTCGGCCACAGTCTTTTCGCATGCCCCATTAGAAGATCCATGCGTTATAGATCTTTGTAAGCCGACTAAAGTATCTATAGCACCGAAACCGATAAAGAGAGGCATATAAGTTGTACCTTTGTATAATACTAACTTTTTATTATGCGGTCAATAAATATTTTACATGGAAATAATTTTTCTTTTCTTTACTTTTACTTTTTTTTATTTTTTCTTTATTTTATATATCTAATCTGTGTTATTTTATTTTTTTTATTTTAATCTGGTTTCTCTTTATCTTCGTCAAAGGTTGTAACATTGTGACTGAATCAGGAATTAATTATTTTATCTCGAATTGACTATAAAAAAGATTGTTTTTTTTTTTTTTTTTTATTGTAATCCTTTTGTAATTAGATTTTTGTAGAAAAATTATATTCAAGAAACGAATCATTTTTACATTTTTTCTTTTTCTTTATATGCAATGATTACATTTTACATTCTATTTGCATCGCCAATTAGAGAACGAGCTTCCCCTAAAACAAAAAGGTACGTTCGTTTTTATAACATATAATCCTTGATCTTTATATTATATATTTTTCTTAAATTATATGCATATATATATATATATATATGTATGTATATGTTTAAAAATGCTTACCCTGAAAATACAGGCTTTTCAGGCTCTGAGGTTTTTTGAGCTAAACTACCAAACGTGAGACCACCAGACTGACTAGCTAAGGATTCAAACGTACTGCTACCTGTTGTATTTCCAAATACAGTTGACATATTATTTCCAAGTGGTGAAGGACTTCCACCTATAGAAGGTGGACTTCCAAATCCTAATACAAAAATTATTTATTATTATTATTATTATTACACACCCAGACACACTAATATAAATTACATCAGAGTCAATGTTAATTTATATTTACCAACTGGTGAGGTAGAACCAAATGCTGTCCCTCCAAATCCCATTGAACCAAAAACTGGTTTAGATTCAAACATTCCAGGCGATGATCCAAATACTGGTTTAGCACCAAAAGTGGATGTCTGACCGAAGGGTGAATGCGATCCTAATACAGATTGCATGCCGCCACCTACCATTGGCGGTGAACCATTTACTGTTGCAGCACCGAATACAGCAGTTGCCCCTGTAGTAGGAATATTACTCGTAGAACCTTCAAATATAGAGGGAGATCCTGAAGTAGCATTTCCTATAGCTGGTGCAGCATTACCAAATAACGATCCAGAAGGAGGACTAGCAACAGCCGCTGGAGATGCGGCATTTGGATTAACACCAAATAAAGAAGTAGAACCCGATGTAGCTCCTCCACCTCCAAATAATGAATTTGATGATTTTGTGGCGTTAGTATTAAAAATCGATCCCGTTGAAGTCGAGCCAAATGTAATAGAAGAATTTCCACCGAACATAGATGTATTCGTAGATGTTGGAACATTCATTCCAAAAATTGAGGTAGTCGATGGAGGCGTAGATATACTACCAAATGTAGGTGTACTTGAAGAATTGTTAAATGGTACAGAAGTAGATGCTATAGTTGCTTTTTCGAAGATACTCGTAACTGAAGTAATGGGCGTTGTCGTAGGAAATTGAGAACTTGTCACTGTCGTTTGTGCAGCTTTTCCGAAAGCTGGTGTAATTGAAGCCACTGTTGTAGTGTTGCCAAAAGTTAATGTGGTAGATGAAGTAGTTATCGCAGTTGCATTTGTCGTTGGTAAGGTCATATTAGATTGACCAAAGATTGGTTTAGACATGGAGCTATAAAATGGCGAAATAGTGCTTTGATTTGTAGCAGCTGTACTAAAGTTGGATATTATCGAAGGAGAAGAAGGAAATACACTAAATGTAGCTGGAGAGGATGTAGTAGTTGTTTGCGCTCCAATATTCGTTGGCGTAGAAAATGTGGTTTTAGTTATAGCAAAAGTAAATGGAGCCAAATTAGTAGATGAATTTCCTCCAAAAATATTTGCATTGGAAGTTGTTGGCTGTCCGCTAAATAATGTTGGTGTACTTAATGTTGATGTATTCAATGATTGTACTGGAGTATTGCTCGCCACAAATATAGGTGCAGTTTTGTCGCTTGTACTAACTGTTCCAGAAGTAGGTGTAACCGTAGCTTCAGAAGTTTTTTCAACATTAGGTTTCGATGTTAAATTTCCATATGTATTACTATTAGTTGTAGCCTGAGTGGTAAAAACTACAGGATTAGTATCGTTTGAAGGGAGCAGTTTATTTGCATTATTTACTGGTATATTTTCGTTATTTGTAAAAGATGTAATTTCGCTCTGATCTTTTTTTTCAAGATTTGTGAATAATCCCGTCAAATCCAGCAATTCTTTTGGCGAGTTTGTCACAGGCAATGAAATTGTACTTATAGTTTCCGAAACAAATGAAAATAGTTTCAAAGGATAAGAAGTAGACGTAGGGTTTGATGACAAAGTTTTTGTTGTTGGAGGCAACATATTTGAATTAGCAAAAGAAAATGTATTAGCAGATTCAATTTTAGTCGTTGTTGATGTTACAATTGGTGTTATTGTCACTGAAGGGGATATATTTCGCGGCATGGATTGACTTTTGGCCAATGAAAGTTCTAATGGTATTACATTAGCCATTGTGCTATTTGAAAATGACATTGATTCAGAATTAAGGAAAGCATTCTTTGGCAATGTTTGATTATCATTTTTGATTTCTGTATCTTTAGATAACGGTTTGGCATATACATTACTGTAAGTTTTTTGTCCTGTTACCTCCACAGTAACATTATTTTTGGCAATAGATTGTGTTAATGCTTCAAAACTTTCAGGATATGTAGACTGAACACTGGATTTTTTGTCAGCTTGTGAAAATTTGTTCACAGCCAGAGGAGGAAAAGTAACTATGTTGGATGTCTGTTTGCCTTGTGTTTTGCTTTGAAGCGAAATTGGATTTGTATCGGGTGATCCAATCTTGGCAACAACATTGTTCAATAAAGCCAAAGGACATTGCGGTTTAAGTCCTTCGACAGGTTTTTTCTCCACTGTATCATATTTAGTTACAGGCTGTTCTATCTTGTTTTTAGAATCTGTATTTACAGGGCTCAGAGATGCTAAAGATGACAAAGTAGCCTTTAAACGATCTTGAATAGGAGACGGGCTTGCAGGCTTTATCAATTTTGGCGATGATTCTAGAAGTAAATTTCTCAATTTCAATTGCTTTTCGTATGTAAAACTAAGAGTTTTAGAGGCAATGGTTTTACACCGTGCATCAATAACATCTGTATTTCCATGGAGACCTGGTGTCCCTTTAGATGATATTTTCATATTATTCATCATATGATTCAATCCAGAAATTTTATTCGTACGATTCAACGACTTCAACTTCTTGTTAAGCTGTTCTATTTTGCTTTTTTCCTTTATAATAATTTTATTATGCAATACAAGATTTTGATAAAGGAATTCCAAACTAGGAATTTTCATTTTAGATTTTTTCTGATATATATGCTCTGACCATTCAAAATCAAGAACTTTGTTGGCCTGTGCAAGTTGAGATTGTGTATAATAAAAAAGTCTCTGAGTATCTGCTATTTTACTATTTTCACAATTTCTGGTAGTACTCTCAGAATTTACTTCGTTTTTCGATTTAGCTTCTTCGACCCAAGCAAACGATTGCAAAAGTAAAGCCTTTAAATAAGCAATATCGGTGGATAGACTATTAGTAGTTTCTCGTAATTCAGTAAGAAATTGATCTATAACGGTTGATCTTCCTCCTAATTGTTTTCGTTCTTCTTCTGATCCGCACTCCCATACTTGTGGCTCTAATCTGTTTTGTAACTCTTTTTCAAAAAGAGTAAGTAATTCTGTAAATGCGCGTATATAAATACTATCATCGATCTGTACTTTTTGTTCGACAACGGGTTCATTTGTATGTACTTCTTTTGTCGCAACAGGCTTTGGATCCACTTTTTCAACTTCTTGAGAAACTGATTTTTTAGGTATATCTGATTTGACATCAAGTTTAACGGGAACTGATAATACCTTTTCCTCGGTAGTATTTACCAACGCTGATGGAGGCGGTTGAAAAAATAAAGTAGCTTTCGGCGAATCATCAAAGATATTTGCCGCTGCAGTTTTAGGACGTTCAGATGTGATGTTTCGATTTTCTTTTGAAGGATAGGGAGTACTAGTTACTGTAGGATTTAATGATACATTAGAAGGTAACACGTTTGGAGAGGATGGTAATAGGTTTACAATCTCAGTAGGTGGCGAAGTAATGGCAGGGCAATTGGGAGTCAAATTAACCATGTGAAAACTACACAATTGACCAGAAGTTCCTAAAATATGAAGCATGGGAACAGGATGCGGAAGAGTTGTATCTGTTCCCCATGATAATTTCTGTACCGGCGTTCTATCTATGACCAAACCAACTGGATAACTTTCTGTCGTTTTGATAAGTGGTAACTGTGCTCTGCCACTATCGATCAATATCCATTGATTCCAAGTATGACCATTGTCTATTGATCCTAAAACAGCTACTTCGCTGCTCCAACTACTAGCTGCAATAATGAGACCCCACTCTTGCACATAATCAAAATAATAACGTGGAATATCTTTATTTCCTTCTGCCTCGAATACTCCGTATGTAATATCTTCATAACATGTAAAAATTGCATTTGTTTCTCCTTTAGGAGCATCAATAATAAGAACATTGATATGGTGTTCTTCATTTAAGTAAGCCGCGCAAAATTGATAATTACTAATCCATAAAATAGATATAACTTCACCGATATACGGATTGGGTCCTGTTATTGTTCTAGCGACTTTTAAGTCTGGCTTAAGTTGCACTATGTTCCCATTCTTACATCCTACAACAATCTGCTTTCCTTTAGGGCTCCATGCCAAACATAATGCATCAATTCCATTTAACTTCTCCAAAGCTTTTAATCCAACTGCTTTTTCCTTTCCATCTTTTATTTCAAAATTACCGATACTATGATCCATAGTTACGGTACAAAACATTCTTGGCATACTAGGATTCCATCGCAAATCTAATACGAAAGTTTCTATGTTTGACAAAGATAACTGGACTTCGTGTAATAGTACGACATCCTAAAAATAATAAAATATGAAACATAAATATATCATTTCTATAAATTGCAATGTTATAATATACGTACGTGTTTCACGAAGGCATGGGCATCATAGATGAATACTTTAGGTACCAGTGGTGTAACGGCAAGGTACGAATAATCACAGTTAAACGTTATCTTAGATATAATGAATGGTAAATTGACTTCTATTTTGCGTTCTACATCGACTTCACTTCCTGACAATAATATAGTCAATTTATCGTTATTTGCTACAAAAAGTAATCCTCTTTTCTTGTCTACAGTAACAAGGTTGCAAGCTATTGGAATGGATGCGAAACTATTGCATATTTGAGATGTATTTGCTTGTTTAAACAGAAATTCCTAAAATCATAATGTATCGTGATTAACATTGTTTATACTTACTTTATTTACGTGGAGTTTAATTAACATCTCATATATAGTAATATTAATAAATAAAACAAAAACATTCACATTAAAAATATAATTATGATAATGGGATATAAATGATTGCACAAGTTTATGCAATTATTATTTACTTATATATATAAAAAAATCCTTGAAGAGATATATATTCACGAAATTATAACCATACCTGCACATCTTTCGAATCAGGAGCCGTGTTCATGATTAATGAAACTTTGTATTTTAGTATAGTCAGATAAAAAAATAAAATATATAATTCCCGTAGAAAATACTAAACGTTAACAACAAATTAAACAAAGTAGTAGTAGGTAGATTTTCATAAATATAATCTATGCTTCTTTGCTAGCAGCTTCGTAATAAAAGAGAAATTATAATACAAAATAAGTCCAAAAAATTATAAAATAATCAACGATATTAATTATATATTATTTTATAACGATCGCAAATAACACTGTTCAAAACTCGTTTATGTTCGTCTTTCTCTCTCTACTTTGCATCTTTCGTACCATTTCGTACGTAACGAAACTCAACTGAAAGAAAATGATTACAAAATACGACACTAGAGTTCTCGTCGTTCGCACGTTGAAAACTCGTATAGTAAGGTTAGGTTAAAAAACACGTGTGATTGAGTATTGTCAGTGTAAATAAATGTAATAATTTGTGTAATGATAATTTTAAGCTGATATAAATTATATTCACAATGGAAAAGTCACGTATGTATTACTACCATTCGATAATGAACAATATGCTTTTGCGTTTGTGTATAAATTATATGCGTATGCATAAATAAATATACAAATCCTTTTCTTATTTTAGAGAAAAGAAAGCGTCCTAAAAGAGTTCCCATCAGCAAAGAGAAACTCTTGAAGTATCATAAAGGGGCAGGGATTAACTTGCAAGATAATACCACTAAGATTAAACACAAAATACATAGGGAAAAACTTAAACTTAAAGAAGAAGCTATAAAAGCTGCAATCGAGAATGCCGCCAGAGCAGAATTACTTTTAACCGAAGATCATGGTCATTTGGAAGCTGATGCTGGAGAGACAACGACTCAATATAAACAATCTGAAATTGCTGCTAACGTTGATATAACAAGTGCTACAAAGTTCTTTACGCTAGATTTAAATTTCGGTCCGTATTGTTTAAAATACTCTAGAAATGGTAGGCATTTAGTCCTAGGTGGTAGAAAAGGACATGTAGCAGCATTTGATTGGGTGACAAAAAAACTTGCGTGCGAAATGAATGTTATGGAATCTGTACATGATTTATCCTGGCTTCATATTGAGACAATGTTTGCAGTTGCACAAAAAGATTGGGTTTATATTTACGATAATCAAGGAATAGAACTTCATTGTTTAAAGTCTATGAATGGAGTAAATAAATTAGAATTTTTGCCATATCATTTTTTGCTTGCTAGTGGCTCTAGAGATGGTCATTTGGCATGGCTGGATGTTTCTATAGGAACAATGATTTCTCGTTGTTATACTAAATTGGGTAACATATCCGTATGTTTCATTAAAGGACATATATATTCAAATATGTATACATACGATATAAAATATATATTAATTAATGTTTTATACTAATATTTTGATACAGGTAATGACACAAAATCCAAGCAATGCACTCATTTGTGTCGGTGATTCCAAAGGAGTAGTATCGATGTGGTCTCCAAATAGTAGACAACCATTAGCAAAAATGCTTTGCCATAAACAAAAGGTTGAAGCTTGTACTATTCATCCGTATGGAACTTATATGGCAACAAGTTGTCCAGATAGATCATTGAAAGTTTGGGATATTCGACAACTTGTGGGTCCTGTTCATAATCTGTTTCTTCGATATCCAGCACAATGTTTATCGTACAGTCAACGAGGTCTTTTAGCAGCTGCTATGGGAAATGTAGTAGAGGTTTATAGGTAAAACGATAGTCTTGTAACATTTCATGTCATATAAATTCTAGATGGCAGTATATTTAATTGTTTTTTATTTTTTTTAAATATTTGAACTGTTCATAGAGAATCTATGAATGAGGTTAAGCCGTATTTAAGACACAAATCATCGTGGAATATAACAAGTATGCAATTCTGTCCGTATGAGGATGTTTTGGGTATTGCAACAGCAAAAAATATTTCATCTCTCCTAGTTCCTGGTAGTGCAGAACCTAACTATGATGCTTTAGAAATAAATCCATATCAAACGAAGAAGCAAAGACGCGAGGCGGAGGTTAAAGCGCTCTTAGATAAAATACAACCAGAATTGATAACATTAGATCCAACGGCGATAGCAGAAGTTGATGTACCTAAATTAAAAGAAAAAGTAGAAGCAAAGAAGAAGCTCTTAGTAAGTAATAAATTTAATATTTTAATATTAAAGACTTTACAATACCTTTATTTTTACATTATTATGATTATATATAAAATAATATATATTAAATTATTCAAATGTTTTCAAACTGTAGTATCTTAAACCAAAGGAGATCGATTTTAAACCACGTAACACTAAGGCGAAAGGAAAAGGTGGAACTGCGAAAGTAATTAAAACTAAAAAGATATTGAAAGATTTAAAACGTAGAGTAAGTATCCAAATAATTTTCAATTAACACAAGCTTCTCTACAGATATACATATATATATATATACTTAATCAATATTTTTAGGAGCACATAGAAATGCTTAAGGATGTAAATACAGAGATATCTACAAAAAAAGCGGAAGTTCCAAAGAAAAATTATGGTGTTTTGGATAGATTTGTTTCCAAATGAAGTAACAATATCAATTAGATTACGAAAATTTACAACAGGATATTGATATAATCTATAAATGCGACAAATGTCGCTATGGATTATATCGAATTCACACATGATCTTGTTATTTTATAAACTGTATATGTGTATAAAGAAAAAAAATAATAATAAAGAGATCATTTTTTTTCTAATAATTATATTAAAACAATATTATGTATTAGAATTTAAGAAAAGACTTGTCGTTACGTTTGAATCAGGTATTTTTTGGCGCCATCGTTGACGAATTCGTTCGTAGACTTACCTACGTCAATTCACAAATCATTCATTGACGAATTCCTTATTAGATAAAAGTAAGTACAAAAAGATATATTCTTTTTATCAATCCGTTTATTGAAATATATAACGAATAATGTAGAAATGAAAAGATTCAATTGAATTTTAACGTCGGACATATACACGTTTCTTTTCTTTTCTTTTCCTACGACTCTCCGGCCACCCCACCATCTTTGCTTTTAATAGCCATCGTCCGAATATGTAATATCGTAATCGGTGTATTTTTTTTTCAACAATTGGACCGATACCTGGTGATCGGCTTTTCCATATCCCTGTAAAATCAAAATCGAATCAATAAGATAAACAATTAATTCGCGAAATTCGTTTAAGCTTTAACTGTACTCTATTTATATATAATAATATTAGAAATAATATTTAATCTACTGTTACCGACTATATACAGGTAAAATAGGAATCTATTATTATCAACTTGATTACATTGTACACCGCGTCTATATATATGTATATACATATATACATATATATATATATATATATATATATATATATATATATATATATATTTATAACGACAATATAGAAATATGTAAAGACATAAAAATCGAATTGTATTTACGATTATTTGTAATATTCGTTAACTTACTTGCGAGTAACCATAAACCTTGATAGTTTTTTTTTCTGGTTCATGTAGTATTCTTCCACCACCCAAGCTCTCCACTTCAAGATCAGGATACTGTTTCAATTGTTTGGTGGTCTCTTCGTAAACGTTATCTATAATGTAAAATAAAAAAAAAAAAATAAATAAAATAAAATCGAAAAGGTAACAAAAATATCTCGTCGGATCGATGATACGTTCGTCCCTCTGACGTGTGATGTCTCCAATTAAAATAAAGTATCGTTAACTTTTCTCGTAGATTTGTAGGAAAATAAAAAAACAAAAAAAAAAGAAAAAAGAAGGCGAAGAGGATAGATAAATAAGAGGAAAACGGGAGGGGGGGATGGAACCAGGAATTTTAAAATCTACGAGAAGAATATCGGCGAGGAACAAATCGACGCGCACGTACGGGGAAAATATATGGGACACTAGTCGTAATTCAATCGTAATTCTTGATCGTATTACCACGAACAAACGCGGTTCAGTTATATAAGGATGAAGTTTTGAACGAGGAGGGACGATTATTTATTTTTTTCTGTATTTATTTTTTCTTTTGTTCTTTTTCATTTTTCGTTTTGTTTTGTTTTCAAACTTTTGAAAAAGCTTCGCATTCATCGTAAACAAATATATTTCGGTATACGTACGTAAAACCCGACGTAGTACACGGTGTATCTTGTATGTCCATGTCGTAATGTAAACAAAAACAAACACACACGCTCGGACCGACCTTGTTAAGTTGTCGGAGTCGGTAGAGTTTTCTTTTGCATTTCAACGAGCAGATAACGAAAAACCGTGCCTATCTATCTATCTATCTTCTTCTTCTTCCGTACATCGACGATTTCGAACATTTTAAATAATTTATATTACTTATCTATTATTTCGCATTCGTTTAATCGTTATATATACGATATAATACGATTGCTGATATTTAAAAAGTAATTGCATACGATCTATTATAAATTTTAATTTGTCGACGTTTATTAATACATTATCAGAGAGAGAGAGAGAGAGAGAGAGAGAGAGAGATAAAGTGAGAGACAGAGAGAGAATTTCTTAATATTTTAATCGATGCTTAAACTTATTAATATTTTTATTATAATAGACAAATTTCTGTCACACATTAACCCGATTGTTAGGTTACGCGTATAGGGAGAGAGAGAGAGAGAGAGAGAGAGAGAGAGAGAGAGAGAGAGAGAGAGAGAGGGGTATGAACTATATATACAAGGCTTATACGCCGATATGATAGGCGCATGGTAAGGACATTGTTTTGACAACCCTATTATGCTTGTAGTTCATATTTTGTCGATAACCGTTGTAGGAATTACATTGGTGCTTCGAACAGAAATCACTCATACTCCTTTAGATGCGAAAATTGGCGGACAGTTTTAAAGAATGTTGAAATTATTATCCCGTTGCGTAGAACGTCTGACGTTAATGATAAATAAGTACTCATTAAAAAGAACAAAAAAAAAAAAATTGTTGACTATTTTAGAATCGACAAATATTTACATGAGTTACGCAAGTTCAGATCTACGATGCAATGATTTTATTTATTAACGTTGCAGAAGAACTAACTGACAATTTATTTTGTTTCGTTTTTTTTCTTTTATTCTTAGAAAACGACGAATCGATCGGTCTCAGTTATTGCGTATCGAAACGACATTGGAAACGACAAGAAATCGATTATAAAAATAAGTTTATCTATCTGTTTATCTACGTATCTTTCTCTCTCACGCTCTCTCTCTCTCTCTCTTTCTTTTATTTACTATCTCGCCGAGCTCTCATAATCAGTCATTTCTCTCAGTGGGTATTAAAAGCACGAACAGGTAAAACACTAAGTGCAAAACATGGTAATATTATAGTACCGAGTTGCTCTAGCAAGTATAACCATATGGTACTTTGGGTTGAGTGACGCGTAACTCGATTTCCGGTATATGCAAAAAGAAATAAAAAATGAAAAAAGAAAAAAGAAGAAGGAAAAGAATTTAAATTTTTGTCCTTCGTTTATTATGTTCATTAATTGTTTCGTTCGACGTCGTTTAATCGATCAATTTGGGAAATTTGATTATTTCTTTTTCGCGCCAAAATATTATCCCTCTCTCTCTCTCTTTCTCTCTCACTCATTCACTCACATTTTCTAGCCACTCTAGTTATTTCCTTTTTCTCTCCAATTATTACTTTCTCTCTCCCTCTCTCTCTCTTTTTTTTTTCTTATCTCATCCTCATTTAATTTCTTTCTATTTATTTTTTTTTCCCGTATCTCTCATTCGTCCATTTTCAACGTAAAAATAATAGATCCGACGTGTACGTAACTCGAAGTATGTGTATCTCTAAATCGATGATCGTCTTTGGAATATGTCGAAGTATTATTATGGAAGAAAGAAAATGCAGGTCAACAACGGCATTCGATACTTAGGCGAGATAACGAAAGGGGATAGTTTTATTATTACGATTTTAACGGCTAGAGGATTTTGCGATTTACGAATGATGATTTTTGTCCTTGTTACTTCCTTGACGATAAAGTCTGAGATAATACAAGAAGAGGATATGTGTGAGATATACAATGCGATATCTTGATCTCGTTAAAGGATTGGAAAAGAAAAAAATTGTATTTTAAAATTGTATATTCTTTCCTTTATCCTCTCTCTCTCTCACACACACACACACTCTCTCTCTCTCTCTCTCTCTCTCTCTTTAATCGTTATATCGTATGATTTTTATAAATAGTTATATTTCTTGAAATACCTCGGTTGAATTGGTTTTCTTTCTTCTTTTTTTTTTCGTTTGTTTCCTTTTTCGTCGAATTCGTGATCAATCAATCATTCGATCGATAGATCTTTCTGTTAAACGAGACGAAAACTGGGAAAACGTGGAAATTAAAATGCGTAGAATATTGCGTCGATATTCGGATATAAAAGATGTGTGTTTTATGGTACTACCCACGTGATATCGCATAAAAGTATTCTCAAGGTTATAGTAATATTTAATGTGCTTGAATAGAAAAAACAAAAAAGAAAATAAAAAAAAAGAGAGAACAATATTATTTACATCTCTCGTTATAAAGAGAGAGAGAGAGAGAGAGAGAGAGAGAGAGAGAAAGAGAGAAAGAAAGGAAAAGAATACGTCGAGTTCCATTAAAAAAATTCGATGAACATTTTAATGTCTTAAAAATGACAAAAACAATAATAAAAATTTCAATACCACGATACATAATCTCCTTCAAATAATACAACTTAATTACTTTTTTCTTTTTTGTTTTTTTTTTATAGACAATCCTTATACTTTTATCTTTTTATTTATTAAAAAGAACGAAAGAAAGAAAGAAAAAAAAAAAAGGAGAACTGAGTTCCTATAGAAAAAAAAAAAAAAAAATGATGAGAA
>OU427005.1:2013831-2016331 GCA_911387935.1 Dolichovespula saxonica | reverse complement strand
GTACGTTATTGTACAAATATAGAGTTAATATTAATCCCTTTTATCCCTTAGGTTAAATCCAATGTTAATTCGACCCTTTGGACTTGTGTTCCTTGTCTCCTTTGTAAATCCCCCGAAGGATTTTACCTTCGAGCTTCTCTACCGAGGAAGGGTATATGCACTGATTAAATTTCGAAATTGTAAACGAAAAGGATCCCAGGAATATTTCGTAAAGGCTTTGATATTAATCTTCCCCCCCCCCCTCCCTCCCCTCCTTCCACACCCACCGCCCGCCCCGTTCTATCGGCACATTTTATTGGCCAATAATACGAAAGATTAAAAACAAGACTTAATAACTACGAGTGAGATTACTATTGGAATTCTCTCTCTCTCTCTCTCTCTCTCTCTCTCTCTCTCTCTCTCTCTCTCTCTCTCTCTCTCTCTCTCTCTCTCTCTCTCTCTCTCTCTCTCTCTCTCTCTTTGGTAACGAACCACCGATCGATATTCAAACTTATTGAAATTCTATTTTCTTTTCTTTTTTCCTAATTACACGGAAACCGATTAATGAGAAAATTATATTCCGTTTGAAAAATCACGACGAATTTATTTTACAAGGTACGTCGATTTTATTCATTACAATTAATCTTACGTTAATCGAATCAACGATATTAAATTGGTATTAAAATCAAAAATCATTTAATCGCTCGTTGCATTCGTAGAATCGGAATTTTTCGTATGATCGTTATTGGAGATTCCAATCTCTTTTTTTTTTATCCTTTTGTTTTCTCTTTCTTTCTTTCTCTTTATATTTAGAGCAAAAGAGAAGAGAATTAAAGAAAAAAAAAAAAAAGAAGAAAAGAAAGGAAAATTAAAAAAAAAAAAAGAAGAATAAAGAGAAGAAAAAAAATAATGCACCGTTACAAATCTTCAGTTTCAATAATATTTGCGTGTAGTTAAATACGTCCTATGTGCGCGTACTGTCTACTTTTTTCTTTTTTCTTTTTTAAGACAGCTATAGTAATAGAAAGATAATGTCGGTATACGTAAGTTGGGCAAACAGTTGTACGCTTATAACGATGAGGTAGAAGGAGAAACGCGCGAAAGGGATAGGATATAGGCGTCGCGACGCCTGACGTCGGAGCGTTCAGTAGACGGTGAGCCGTGTTAGGGAACGGTACTGGTCGGACTCGTCGTCGACCCTAACTACTTCGGTTGAATCGCGATTATTATACGTGCGCCTTAGTCGTATATAAAGATAAATAATAAAGTAATATAAAACAATACGAAGTAAAATAAGATAAAAGAACGAAAATAAACAGAACAAAAAATTTCGGTGAGATCGCACGAATCGTGTGTTAACGTTCGAATAAAAATTATAAATCGTTATTCTAAATTAAAATTAAACGACCATAACAACAACAACAACAACAAGAACAACAAGACGAATAGAATTAAAGACAAAAATATGTGCTGTAAACGCGAGAATACTCGAAGTGAAATTCGTTTGTCTTCCTCGATCTTGTGAATCTTTTTTCAAGGTATACATACGCACGTACGCACACACAATAATATATTATATATATTATATATATAATATGTGTGTTCGCGTGGGTGCGCGTATGTGTTGATATATATTTATTTACTCAATTCTGTTTTCTTTTCTTTCCCCCCCCTTTTTTTTTCTCTCCCTCCCCCCTCACGTCCACACCCCATAACGCATTCCGACAATTAACTCTAATCTTAACTCGATGATTCGGCTCCTTTTTACAACCTCTAACGTTCGTTTGAATTGTTTACACGCGGTATTTTGGAGTCAGTGATCTGGCAGCATTAAAACGCGATGCCCAGGCAAACCAGTTTGTCGGTAGAAACGTTAGACAAATCGAGGGAGCGGCTTCGTGGTGATGTTCCGATTCATTTGTAATTAAACAATGGCCTATATCGATTTAAATTACTGTACGATGATGATAACAACGACGATAAACGATATCTCAATAATTATCCGTGTCGTTGTCGTCGAAATAACAATCACGATGACAATAATAATAATGTAGATGATAATAATAATAATAATAATAATAGTAATAATAATAATGATAATAATAATTATAATGATAATAATAATAATAATAATGATAGTAACGGTAATACAATGAAAAGTATTTCTAACGTGAACATCTGTGATCATTTCCGCGATGAAACATGGCAATGAAAACAATTTAATTAATTAATATTCCTTTAGGAGTCTCGCTCGATTTATTTAAACGAGAACATATTTTTTATCATCAATGTTATAGGTTTATAATATTACAGAGATGGTGAAAAACGGGAAATTATTATAAGGGGAGAGAAAAAAAATCTTTGTTATGGTTTTGCAATCCTCTCTTTTGTCCTTCTGATATCTCGTTGAATAATAATGACGTATAAATTTTTCTTCTTCTTCTTCTGCTTTTTTTTCTTTTTTAATCTTTCTAAAAGAAAAAGAAAGAGAGAGAGAGAGAGAGAGAGAGAGAGAGAGAGA
>OU427005.1:1956331-2008831 GCA_911387935.1 Dolichovespula saxonica | reverse complement strand
TTTTAACGATGGGGAGAAAAAAGATGGAGAGATACTACGATACTATTGCAGTTTGAAATTTTTAACTCTTCTTCTTCTTCTTCTTCTTTTTTAAACTAAAAAAAAAGAAAAGAAAAAAAATTTATATGTAAATTTATTTATTTATTTATTTATTTATTTATTTATTATGTTCTTTTTTATTGATTTTTGTCCTGTTTTTTTTTTTTGTTTCTTTCTCGAATCGTATCTCTCTCGATACTTTTTAACAGGACGTTCGTGTGTTAGCACTTTTTAAAAAAGTTTATTTAATACATTACAACTTTTGAAAGTTTGAGAAACGTTAATGCTGTAATAAGAAGGAAGATGAAAGAATGGATAAAGTTTGAAAAAAAGCTGAATATATATATGTATGTGTGTGTGTGTGTGTGTGTGTGTGTGTGTGTGTGTCTCCAGACGCGTAGCTTTTTTCTTTCTTTTTTTTTATTTCGTGCGTCACCAGACCGATTCCAACAAGTCCATATTGTTTCGAGTTTCCAAGTTTCTTTTACTATAAATTTTTCTAAAGGTGTACGTCCAAGTAAAAAGAATTAAAAATCGATATTCCAGAAGAAAGAATTGAATGTGCTGGGAAGTAGGAGAAAAAGAAAAAAAAAGTGGAGAGAGAGAGAGAGAGAGAGAGAGAGAGAGAGAGAGAGAGAGAGAGAGAGAGAGACAGAAGTACAAAAGAAGAAATAATTTAACAAAGAGAAAAATTTTCCCTTTTCTATCTTTCATTTTTTCTTTCTCTTTTCCTCGTTGTTAAAAAGAAGTTACTTTCGAACTACAGCTTGCAAATATCGATTTATCGAAAGTAAAAGTTATTAGAAATTTCAAACGGACTTTTTATTCCTTTCTCATTTGTTCCTTTTCAATTCGATTATTAAATATTCGAGACGACGTTTGAAATTTATCCATGGAAGGATCGTTCCTAGGATTAGCTTAGAATATGAATCATATATATTTATAAATGTATACATTTATATATGTATATTTTGTATTAATTATTAAATAACGAGATAACAACACTTGAAAAATAATTTCAATTTCTTTATAAAGATAAATTTAATCATACAACGATCATTTCGTGTATCAATCGGCTCTTTTGTTAGAATTCGTGTCAATTGCGTATTACATACGATATTGCATATAATTTGTTGTTAATCGTTAAATATGAATAATATAACATTTCAATGTTAGATTCGAATTTCTTCATACATATTTGAGATTCATTAATGAAACGATTATTCAAAGGAATTCGAAGAATTTAATTCACGAGTCTGAATTATATTATACATACATACATATATATATATATATATATATATATATATATATATATATATATATATATATTTTGTTAATTACGACGATAATTATAATTTTTGGATCGATCCCAATTTTCTTTTCGTAAACATCTGAAACTCAATCGTAATAGGAATCATTTCGGTATTGATTCGATTAAGTCCTTAAAAAAGAAATTTGATGTCGATAGAAAGGTAAAAAGAAAAAAGAATTTTAATGAGAGGAAAACGTAGATCATAGTTAATAAAAAAAAAAAAAAAAATAAAAAATCGACGAAGAATACACACAAAAAAAAAAACCAAGAAATTAGAAATATCGCAAATATTAATCTCCATCTTGCGTCACCTTTCTTTATCTATTTATAACTATAATATTACGCTTGATAAGTTTCGTATATCGATTTCTCTCATTTCCTATCGCTTAACAACGTTGCAAATGTCTGCAAATAATAAAAGAAAAAAAAAAAAAAAAAAGAAAAAAAGACGCGTCAGGCCATTGGAGATAAAAATACGTTGGGAGGATGTTAATATTGAAAAGATACTTTCTCTCTTCAAGTAGCGAAATAACTTAAAAGTTCCCCGTCGTAGAACTTCATCGAGGAATTCAAGAAACGTTATAAACGGCCACTCGGAATTCACGAAAGTTCTTGTCTCATGTTATATCTCGTACGAATCTCAACATCGCCTTACGAAATTATCTTCGAACGGTCTACGAAAATCTTTGAAAGTTTAGCAATAGCAGCAGTAACAGTAGCAGTGGGTAGTAGTAGGTAGTTATATAGTAGTGGAAGTAAGTTAAGTGGAATAGTAGAAGCATTGATCGGACAAGATGACGCGAATAAAGAATTAGGGATATTATGATCGTTATAGATTTCGGTGACTCGTAAAAATCTTTCGAGATAGTTAAAGATCGAAGTTGAGGATTGAGAGTAAAAAAAAGAAAAAAAAAAAAAAATAATAAAAAAGAAAAAAAAGGGAGTAAAAAGAGAAAGTCAAGAAGTTGGAAAGTGTTCTTTTTCTCTTTGTAATTTTCTTTCTTTCTATTATTTAACTTTACTTTTTCTCCGCTAAAGAGGAATCACTAAGGAGAGGAGGAAAGTTAAGTGCTATCTCTCTCTCTCTCTCTCTCTCTCTCTCTCTCTCTCTCTCTCTCTCTCTCTCTCTCTCTCTCTTTCTCTCTCTCTCTCTCTCTCTCTCTCTCTCTCTCTTTTTCTTTCTTTCTTTCTATTTCTCTATCCTCCTCTCGTTCTCTAATCGAACTTCCGTGATTCAAAGTGGACTAAGAAGTGAGAAAATGGCTGAGAACGGGAACTGTCGGGTACAAGTGGAAATTGGCGAAGTTCCCCATAACGTGGACGTCCAATTACATTCAACCAAGGTACAATGTTATTCCAATATATTGCATAAACATGGACTAATATGTTTTTTCGTAAATGATTTTATACAGGGTGTTTCAGCTAAAGGAGGCCGCCAATAACATACATAACATTATACTATTATATATAAATGTATATATAAACTATTCATAACATATCTCTTTTTAAATCATTCAAAATATGAAAAACAAAAGAAAATATTTAGGCGGCCTCCTTTAGCTGAAACACCCTGTACAATGTCATTAGATATTTTTTAGTTAAGATAGAAAAGGAAGGAAAATAAAAGAAATATTAAGATAAACGAAGAACTTATATCTCGTGAAAATGTCGTGGGTATATTTTTTTTCGTTTCCGTTTTACTTTTCTTTTCTCTTTTCTATTTTTTTTTTTTGGCTTCTCTTTGCTTTTTTTAAACTTTACTCGCAACAACGAAGCCCCGCTTTTAAAATAAGGTTAGAAGGAAGGATTTAGATCTTCATGAACTAACTTACTTTTCAAGGATCTTTTGTTCGACCTATTTTCGTTACTTCCTTTTCCTTTTTTCTTCTTATTTTTTCATTATTATTATTATTTATATATATATATATATATATATATATATATATATATATATATATATATATATATATTAAGCGGGACAAGTTCTTTATTTGCTTAGAATTTAACGGGATGACGTACGTTAATTTATTTTATAGAGAATATTATCTATTGGAAAATATCGAAACAAGTATCGATTCGAGTACGATCGTTAAGAAGGATTTTAAATTTCTTAATGGTAGGACGTAAGATTTATTCGCTTCCAATATTTCTCGTTTATATATATTTTTTTTTGTGGTCCTGACTTGTTGTAAGACTATTATTACTTTTATCTTCTACGATGTAATACGAGGACCTCGATCTGTCGTTAGGGAAATAATTTATTTGATAAAATATTTCGCAGAACGTGAAACGTAGAGATTGTCGCGCAAGATCTTTCCAATGATCTTGATGTTATTACTTTTTTCTTTTTTTTTTGCGAAAAACAATACTTGTATACGTTTACTCTCTTACATTTTATCCAAACGAGTTAATCTTAAACGGAACATAACGTCGTAGCTAACATCGTTGATAAATCAGATCTCGCGATCAGAAGATAAAAGTTTGTCCTTTGTTAATACCACCCTACTTTCGACGTATAATTTTCAAATATTTTATTTTAATTAAAAACATTCGAATTAAATTTAATTAAAGCAAAATCTCCAGTTAAAAGAGATAGATAAATAGATAGAGAGAGGGAGAGAGAGAGAGAGAGAAAGGAAGGAAGGAAAACAAAAAAAAAGAAGAAAGAATAATTTGAAATAAAAATTCGATAATACATTTTTAATTGAATTCTCATGGAGAATTAAAATGTGAAAACCGTTTTTTAATAATAACGATAACAACGACAACAATAATAATAAAAATAATAATAATAATAATAATAACAACGACAGCAACAAACGACACAGACAACAATAAGAACGATATACAATTCGTACATATAATATAATACAACATAATTCGTACGTTCGTTTCGCTATATCAATATTTTTCTATGATTTCATTGGTAGACTGAAATAACGACTGAGATCAAAGAGAAACGCTGTCAAATGCAGAAAAAACGTGGAACGCAGGAGTTCCGTCAGGAGAATGAGATATTCGTTGCAACATGCGAGAAACAAGAACAGAGAATACACAAAGAGGAACAACAACAACAACAACAACAGGAACGGGAACAGCAACAACAGCATCAACAACAACAACCACAACAGCAACAGCAACAACAGACCCATTCGCAACATTTTTCGATGACAACGATGATAACAACAACGACTACGACGACGGATATACAGCAGGTTGATAGGTAAGCTCGATTGTCGATCTTTTTTATTTTATCTTTTTGTTTTTTTGTTTCGTTCTCTCTATGTATATCTCTATCTCTCTATCTATCTATCTATCTATCTATCTCTCTCTTAATTCACAGATAAAATCGAAAAAAATGGATATCACGATGGAGAATCATTCGTATTGAAAATGTTCTCTCTCTCTGTCTCTGTCTCTGTGTGACCTCTCTCCTCTCCTCTCCTCTCCTCTCTCTTTCTTTTTCTATTTTCTCTCTTTTTTGCTCTCTCTCTCTTTCTCTCTCTCTCTCTCTTTCTCTCTATCCATCTCCGACTCTTCGTCGAACGATTTACGAGCTTAGTAGTAGTGGTAAAGGTGGCCATTTTTGTCGAGTGCAATTTATCATGGAACGTTAAAGCAAACGGTGTTGAAAGAGGGAGAAAAAAGGAAAACGACAGAGGAAGTAGAGACAGAGAGAGAGAGAGAGAGAGAGAGAGAGAGAGAGAAAATGAGTAGAAGAGAAGAGTGGCAATGTAATCGGAAATCGTCATAAAAAATATCGCTCCTATCTCGTTACTCTTTATCGATCCTTTCGCTCATCCTTTTCTTTTTTCATTTATCTTTCTTTTACATACACACACACACACACACACACACACACACACACAACACACAACACATACATATACATTTTTCATCTCTTTTTCTTGTTTAATCGTCCATTTGTTTTCTCTCTTTCTTTCTCTCTCTCTTTCCCTCTTTTTCTCTGTCTCTCTGTCCCTCTCTCTCTTTCTGGCTTTCTCTTTCTGTTTCTCTCTCTCTCTCTCTCTCTCTCTCTCTCTCTCCTTCTTTCTCTTGAAAACCTCAGTAATGCGAAAATATCTTGCAAAACGTTACGGAGAATAATGTTTCTTCTCTCCCCGGTCAGTCTCAAAAGATACCGCCCACTTGTATTTTTCTTCTTCGTTACGTAAGATGATCATTGATAAAATATTACGTGGGAGTTGGGAATCTCCGTTTCGAAAATAACGAGCTGAGATGTCGATGAAAATAGTTAGTAGTCCGGTACCTTTTCAATCGTTTTCATTGAAGGAAGAAGTAAGAGATGACAGTTACGAGAAGGAAGGGAAAGAGAAAGAAAGATAATAAAAAAATAAAAAAAAAATACAGAAGAAAAAGAAGAAGAAGATTATTTAAGACGGAGGAACGATTTACGAAAGTACAAATTGTATGACACTATAGTAGAACGATCAATTAATAACGTATTAATTCATAATTAATTTGTACTGTTGGTTTCAATGTGTAATCTGTAACAAATTGACAGTTCGAAGCTAATCAATCGATCGATTGATGATCGGTTATTTGTTCATATGTTATTTGAAATTCGTTATCATTCATGATCGTATTTACTCATTCGAATTGTCATTTTACATAACAGTACACGATATATATATATATATATATATATATATATATATATATATATATATATATATCCGTAGCAAATTCGTCAACGTTAGGTATATGTATACGTATAGGGTGGCCAAATAATTTATAGATGATCTTAATTATCAATTATATCTTTTTTTAGGCTTTTAAATGTTCAGGCTTGTAGTTTTACGATCTTAAACGAAAATCGATCAAGTGAAAGATTTCGGAAAGGAATAATTGATCTTTAAAATCACATAACATCTTTTAAGTCCTTTAATTTAAGATCTTGTATGTCAAATTAAAAAAACAAAAAAAAAAGGAACCCAACAAATTGTTCTAGAAGTTGATAAAAACTTTGAAAATCGTTGAATTCGATTAAAAAAAAAAAAAAACAGCTTATTGTCAATCATATCCAGGAGAAAATTATTATGTTTCTTTTTGTTTCGTTTCTTTCTTAGTCTTTCGAGCGATATATTTTAATCAAAGAAAAGAAAAAATAAATAAATATGTACGTGTTAAATCCATCACATAAAATATCGTATAAAGAAGTATAGTGATAAGAAGATCACAGGAGAATGAATTTCTCGAGAAGAAATAGTACCTTCTTATCGTGCTTTTAAGATCAATGTAACAGGATCGAGAAAAGCCATTTTCTCGATTGGGGGATATATACGTCGAAGTTTCGTAAGAAATTTCGACGAAAACCATTCGGTAAGAAGCAAGAAGAAGAGTCCGATCAAGACGACAGATGAGATTATCCAATATTCTAATCCTATATACTTAAACACACGTACATGCACACACGCTTCATGATTATCAGATATACAATTTCTTACATCATCATATTACAATTTCTTGTTATTTATTTTCCCTTTTATTTATTTATTTTTTTTTTTTAATTTTTTATTTCTTTTTCTTCCTCCCAACATTGATCAGAGATCGCTTACCAATGTATTTTCTAATTTATCTTGCAAATATCTGTCGGCGTTAGAAATCCTTGGAGAAGGGTCTTAAATCCTCGATTTACAAGTTTAAACAAAAATCTGGATATCGTTAGGGGAAAAGGGATAACATTAATTTTCTATTAAATCAACCGTAATATTTCTCGAAGGAAACTCGAGAATTTGCAGAGAAATTGAGACAGAGAGAGAGAGAGAGAGAGAGAGAGAGAGAGAGAGAGAGAGAGAGAGAGAAAGAGAAAGGGCTTATACATACATAAGTAAGTATGCTATGTATTTAACATGTATTCTCTCTCTCTCTCTCTCTCTCTCTCTCTCTCTCTCTCTCTCTCTTTCTCTATCCCTATTCCTTACATTACTTTAGTTAACCATATGTACAAGACACCTAATTAACTCGACTAATTAGTGTGTAGATTATTAGTAGTGAGAACTATTTGCTTAGAGAAAGATAATAAACGAAATAAAAGTACTTGGATATATTTAATATACGTGTATTGAGAAAGGAATAACGAATATATAACGATATTAACAATATCATGCAATCCGATTAATCGATACGTTATTATATTTTTAATTAAATACCATTTACCTTCGCGTATGTTTAAAAAAAAAAAAAAAAAAGAAAAAAGAAAGAAAAAAAGAAAAAAGAACCGAAAGGAAAAAATAACGCGTACGGATGGTACATATTAATTTCATGATACGTGAAAATAATACTGCCCTAATTAAATGCATTTGCGATTGCAAAATTAACGTTACTTGATAACAATTTATTTCAATAACAGGAACGACGTTTATCTTTTATCATGAAATCTCGTTTAAAGGAGGGAGAAAAGAGTGGGTGAGAGAGAAAAAAATGATAAAGTTACGACAATCTCTGTCCATTATAATTTTTTTTCTTCTTCTTTTCTGTAACTCGAATATTTATACTGAACAATTTGTGTAATATTTTTGAAAAAAAGAAAAACAAAAAGAAAAGAGAAATGTTTCAACGATGTCGCGCATTAATGGATTAAAGTATATCGATAATATCGTTATAATCACGATCGATCTGTGTGTAAGTGTGTATGTGTGTGTGTGTGTGTGTGTTAATAAATAAGATAGATTAAATCATACCATCAGTGAGTCTGGAAATTCTCAAATCTTATATACAGAAATGGGATAGAAATGAGAGAGTCTTGCGAAAGGTCATCGTTTGCCAAGAGCTAAAGAGAGAGAGAGTGCGTACGTGTATATGAGAGAGAGAGAGAGAGAGAGAGAGAGAGAGAGAGAGAGAGAGAGAGAGAAAGGAAAAGCTGATAGTTCAATTTGGGTAAATCGATGTGCTCGTCTCTCTTACGATTGATGGATGACCTTCGACCACCTTTGAACTGCTTTGTCCAAAAGACAGGATGTTCAACCATGTATTTTACCATACATATGTACGTATATGTATATATAGTATATAATATATAGATATGTAGTATATAGGTATAGATATATACATGTTTATACATGTATATTATTTACAAAATTTAACATATCGAAAGATTGACATACAAATTACCCTCTCTCCCTCTTCCTCTCTCACTCTCCTTCTCTCTCTCTCTCTCCCTCCCTCTAAAATAGCATATAATAGAATATTGGATCGTTCTATTGACGTAGCGTTCGCACGAACTAAATCCCGAAGCAGCTGCCAGACCGAGAGGGTCGCTTAATTACGCCGAACCAATTAATTAAAACCTGAAGAATTCTGACGACAGGTACTAATAGATGGTTTGGTAATTCGAAGAAATTCGTATAGGTATGTTAGAAATAGCTTCGATCCTTTATGACAACACGTGTAGATTTTATGATTGTCTTCAAAAAAAAAAAAAAAAAATAAAAGAGTGCGCGCGTGTTTTATATGCGTGGGAGAGAAAGAGAACGAGAAATAGAAAGAGAGAGAGAGAGAGAGGAATAGATAGAGAGAAAGAGAGAGAGAGATCATAAAAGGTCATATGTTACAGGGTACCCATTCAACTCGTACAATATGCTTTTATTCGATATATGATATAACACACACAATCGTGAGAAAGATTTTTTTTTCGGTTTATTATTTTTTTTTTTTTTTTTTTTTTTTAATAAAAAAAAGATAAAAAAAGAAAAAGAAAAAAGAAAGATAAAAAGGAAGAAAGAGATACGTGTAAGAAAGGAAACTGCGTCGTTTTGAGCAATAAGAAAGAGAAAATGAAAAGTTAAAGAAGAAAAAAATGAACAAGAAAAAAAGAAAGAAGGAAAGAAAGAATGAACGAAAGGGAACGGGCAAGATATTTGGTTGGGGTATAAATCGACGTAAAACGGTGGAAGAAAACACTCGAGGGTAATATTTGCGAGTGAGAATCAATCGATCATCGTGACATAACATGAGTGGGCTTGGGGCATCACGAATACAAATACTATTACTATTACTATTACTAAGACTAATACTAATACAATTACTACTACCATTACTATTACTATTACTATTACTAATACGAATACTACTACTACTATAACTGCTACCACTACTACAACGATATGGAAGAACATACGTACATTGGCTGTCATTCGCAAGATAAACAGACGGAAATCAGCTTTCTATATCGAACCGATCTCTCTCTCTCTCTCTCTCTCTCTCTCTCTCGTTGAAATGTCTTATCTAATGGTAGATAAGAGTCGAGGTTTAAAACTCGTTTGTTCGATCCTGACATCAAATAATCTCCGCTCGTCCTTTCGTTAATCTTATCAAATTACAACAACTCCTCCTCGTACGAATGAAACGTAAATTTTCAACGAATATCATTTGTCTCGTTATAGGGAAATGACATTGAACGTATGGGTGAAAGAGAAAAGGAAGGAAGGAAAGAGGAAAATGAAATTTTCATCAAATGTCCCTGTTGGGTAGAATAACGTTTACATGTTAGACGACGCGCCAAAAAAAAAACCTTTATATATACATATATATATATATATATATACATATACATATATTTACATATATATATGTGTAAATATATATATGTGTAAATATATATATATATATATATATGTGCATATCGAGCAAATAGGAAGATATAATACAAACCATATATATGTATA
Organism: Dolichovespula saxonica; assembly: GCA_911387935.1. Lineage (NCBI taxonomy): Eukaryota > Metazoa > Arthropoda > Insecta > Hymenoptera > Vespidae > Dolichovespula > Dolichovespula saxonica. Next base: position 1,998,790 of record OU427005.1, on the reverse strand, counting down.
TTTATATATATATATATATATATATATATACACGTATGCATGTATGTATGTATGTATATGTATAACGTATGCATCACGTATGCATGTATGTATATGTATAATATACTTTGATATTCCCCTTCGTATTCTTCTACTTTACATATTTATACTTTCCTACGTTACGATCGAAGTAATATATGTGTAGCACAGGTGTAGATGTATTAAGGGGGGTGGGGGGGTGAGTCTTTGTCGATTTTTTTCTTTTTATTTTCTTTTTTCTATTACTCCCATCCTTACCACGCTCTCTCTCTCTCTCTCTCTCTCTCTCTCTCTCTCTCTCTCTCTCTCACTGTATTTCTTCGTGTATAAAAATTCGCATATTCTTTTCTCTAGGAATTACTATAGCGACTTCGATTTTACACTCCAAGCTACGTTGTTTCTCATCGTACCTCTTTAAACGAGCTTTTCTTTCCCCGACCTAATAATGTCTTTCCTTTCTTCCCTTTTTTTTTCCTTTTTTTCCTTTTTCTTTCCTCCTCTTTTTTTCTTTCTATTTTCTTTCCTCTTCGACGATGTAAAAATGAAGATAAGAGGACGTTCGTTTTAAACACCAATAACATTATACATTCGATTCGATCAATCGAATTAGATTCAAAAATTATGGAATTCAACGACGAAATGTTTTCTTTTAAATACGATTTATCTGACTGGAAAGGAATCTTTTCTCTTTTCTCTTCTTTCACGATATTTATTATATACGAAGATAGTACAATGAAGTTTTTATTTAATTCGCAGACAAATATACATTTATAAAACGCTTTGCGAAGGTTCTTTTTTTTTTTTCTTTCTTTTAAATTTCTTACACGTCTTATAAATCCTATCACTGGGGATGCATTTAACATTGAGAGCATTAGGAATAAAGTGTCGCCCATGAGACGATATATATAAAATCGTATAAGGCTACATAAATGTATATGTGTACGTATGTACTTGTAACTGAACTATACCTCTCTCTCTCTCTCTCTCTCTCTCTCTCTCTCTCTCTCTCTCTCTCTCTCTCTCTTTCTCTCCTTCTCTTTTATATACAACAAAATTTTCTCACTCAATACACGTAACTCTAACGGTATTAGAAAGAGTGTTGTGCATGAGACGACATAAATAAAATCTTATGTATGTATTATACATATTATATATGTATACGTAAACTGTTTTACTTTTCTTTATATACAATGAAATTCATCATTCAAGAAATATCCTGGGAAGTTTTCTCATATTTTTTCGTGAGCCAACAATGTCGTCATGTTATTATGACAAATCGCATTGGCCGGAGGACTTTTAGATCAAAATAAATCACAAAAGGGGAGATAAAGATAGAAACGAAGAGAGACAGAGAAACAAAGAGAGAGAGAGAGAGAGAGAGAGAGAGAGAGAAAGAGAGAGAAAGATATTATTTCAATTATTTTTTGTTTCTACTTGTTGTTTCGATATTGAAGATGTATCTCAAGTACATCATCCCTCGATAAAAACTGTCTCACTGATCATTTAATAATTTTTTTTCTTTTATGCAGACATTAATCCTCCGATTTCCAATTCTACTGTTTATATTCTTTTTTCTTTTTGTTTGAACGTTTTTCCATTGGATTTATATGAGAGATATAGATTTTTATTAAAGTAATATTCTATTTAAAGTTTGATAGGACGTAAAGAAAATAATTGTTTATATATATTTATATCTTATATACACATATACAATATTATAATAATCATATACATATACATACATATATATATATATATATATATATATATATATAATTTATTAAATATATTTTGTAATTTTTGGACAGAAAAATGTGTGTGTTTGTGCGTGTACATAAAATAAAAATTTTCTTGATTTCATTATAGTTAAATCTTTATTGCAAGAGAAAAGAAAAATTTCAATTGAATAAGTTATTAACAAAAACGATTTTATCATAACGATATTATTGCACTATTTACATAAATAAAAAATAAATTACGCTTCAAAACGCAATTTGTTTCGAGTCTCTACGACTTCCCGTTCCGAAAATTCGATTAAATGAAAAATTTCGATTATAAGAAGTTATTAACAAAAACGATTTTATTATAACGATATTATTGCATTAATTAAATAAATAAAGAATAAATTACGCTTGAAAACGCTATTTGTTTCGAGTTTCTACGACTTTTTGTTCCGAAGATATCGCCTTCGAAAGTTTTCATTCATAATTCGTATAGAACAGCTGTTCGTAGTAAAAGTTGTAATAGTAGTAGTAGTAGTAGTAAGACCTTGTAAATTTTTAGAATTTATCTATGTCAGTGTGTCATCAAGCTAATCTGAATGAAATTATATAGGTTAGTAGGTCAATGAAAATGACTTTTATTTAAATGGAAATATCTTGGAAACTAAAAGTCATAGAAACTTGAATGATATATCATTTTATATGGCAAAATCTTCTCTAATTTTTTGTTGCAACGTATTGTTAACAATTAATAAACAATTTGTTACGAACAATCCGTTACGAACGAATTCTTACGAACTAAATTCATCTTATTTTGGCCACAAAAAAGAAAATACAGAATGCGACTGATTTATAAATATACATAAATTAATGTATAATTGATATGAACAAATTACTTTTTTCATTGAAAAAAAATAATTGTTCTTTTTTTCAATTAATAATACCCACGTCTTTTTAATTATATGAGAATATCTACGGAACTAAAAGTCATAGAAACTTGAATGAAATATCGTTTTAAAGGGCAAAATCTTCTCTACTTTTGTTGTCAACGTATTTTTAATAATTAATTAACAATTCGTTATAAAAAGATTTTTACAGACAAATTCTCGATTCGTATTGAATTAAAATTCGTCCCATTTTCATGAATTTTAATTATATATAAAGTATTTAGTAATTGTTTTCGATACTTGTTCGTCGATTATTTTTTATTGAAAAACGATAAGAAATCGATTATGTCAACTATAGGGCATTTATGATCGACGTATCGAGAGAAAAAAAAAAGAAGAAAAATAATAACAAAGAATTCTAACGATTCATTCTCACCAAACATTTCGTATTTAATTAAATGATATCATGTGCCGTTAAGATAATTGTCCTGAAGCATCCGAACGAATCACGTATAATTGAACGAAACGTGAGAGATTATGCTTGCTGGAGATCCATCGAAGCGTATTACCTTTTGTTAGATTAAATGCGATCCGGTGACGATGTAATCAGATAAATAATAACGGTATATAAAATCTACAAAAGAAAGGAATAGATTAATTTTTTCGTTTTCTTTTTAACAGATTCGAAACGAGTTCAGATGTCTCCGGTTCGACTTTTAGCAGTCAGAGGTAAGCAAATCCTTCAAATCAATATTTCTTAAAAAAAAAAGCGAGCATACCAATATAATATCATCATAATAATCATTATCTACGTAATAACATTTATACGATTTCAATAATATTATTTTCGTTCAATGAAATAAAGTTCCGTTCGATTGTGTTTATTAAAAAGAAAAGAATCGATAACAATTTATTTATCGTTCATTAAAACATTTGATTCGGTATAGTATAGTTAATTGTAGCGTAGAATTGAAGATAGTGAAATAGGTTGAAGTTAAAGTATTATATAACTTTGTCACGGTATATCGTAGATCAAATGCGAATGGATTTAATACAGGGTGAGCTAAGATTTACTGGATAATTTTAAATAGTCAAGTACCCTTTCGTACCCGAGACTTTTTCCTCGATTTAAGTTAATTTTTCTTTTCGTTTTTTTTTTTTTTTTTTTTTGTTCGGATCGTAAAACTGCAAGCTGGTACTGTACGACTCGTCGATCGAACGAACGACAAAAAAATTAGTCTGAAACGCGTCGAGAAAGAGTAATCGATTTTTCAAATCAGTTAAGAACTTCTCTGCTCCATCCATTTTCTATTATATTTGATATTCCGATTAAAAAAAAAAAAAGAAAAAAAAGAAAGAAAGAATTTCCTTTTTATTTATTTATTATTTCTTGATCGATGCGCGTCAGTTAGAAAAAAAAAAAAATAAAAGAAAAACAGGAAAATGGAATAGAACACAAATGGAACGAACTACACGGGGCTGGCGTCTTTTCTCTTTTTTTTTTTTTGTTCCAGGCATCATTTTATTTTATCCGTTCTTTCTTTTTCTTTTTTTTTTTTTAATCGATCGAAAACGGATGATCGTACGATCAAACGTAGTTAACGTGGAACGTAAAAAAGAGATAGAACGTTATGAAAGTCCGAAGGCGTGTATTTTGAACTGTTAACAAGGATATATAAAATGACCTATCGGAATAGTTTCACATATGGTGTATTTTCTATACCAACGATAAGCTTTGTTAATCGAAACCGAGTGATTTCTTTTTGATGCGCAGATGGTGCGAGAAAATAACAAAAAGGATATATCATTTGTACGATTTGTCAAATACACACTCGAACACGTAAAGACAGACAGACAGACAGATAGATACACACACACACACACACTATGTATATGTATAATTCTTATGGAAAAATATATTTTGATATTTATATCTATAGAAATTTATATAATTATATATATGCTGTGTATGTGTGTGTAGACATATCGGATTAATAGAGTATAATATTTTAATGAAATTAATATATGTATATATATATATATATATATATATATTTATAATTAAATTAAATTTATTTATAAATAATATATATGTGAACGAAATTATATCTTATTCATATTATATAATATTTTTTTTAATATACATGTATCATTTTTTCAGCAATTTTCATTTACAATAATTATATAATAAATTCTATAATAATTTCTCTACTTCTCTCTCTCTCTCTCTCTCTCTCTCTCTCTCTCTCTCTCTCTCTCTCTATCTATCTATCTCTTTTTATTTCGTAAATGCGTAAAATTCTAAAGAATTCAACGAAATGAGAGAAAAATAAAGAAGGGAATGTAAGAAAAATGTGATGAACGTGTCAATGCTCCTGTATCGTTGGTTTTAAATTAAAAGCAATGGAGTTATATATTGTCAAAGTAATTCGTTAGTTCGTACCGTTAGAAAGTTCGTTGGGAGTTTAATTAAACCTCGTTGGTAAGCGACCACGATTTCGCGAAAAGTTGTTCCTCTTTCTCACTATATTTAACTTATCCCATTTTACATTTAGGGTTAACTATATCTCATTCCAAATTTTTCCTATGAATTATGTACAACAATCGTCATAAAACGAGCTCAACTTATCACGTTCTTCTGGAAGAAGAAGAAAAAAGAAAAGAGAGAGAGAGAGAGAGAAAGAGAAAGAGAGAGAAAGAAAATAAAGTATAGGCGTGTGTGTGTGTGTGTGTGTGTGTGTATGTGTGCGCGCGCGAGTATGTATACGTTTAATTCCTCTCGTCGTTATCAGCAAGCCAACTGTGCTTTTTTTAGAATAGTATCGATAATTACATTTTAATCTCGTGCGTATCAAAAACGAAGCGTAGGTGGAACGTAAAATTGTATTATCTTTCTCTCTCTCTCTCTCTCTTTCTCTCTCTCTCTCTCTCTCTCTTTATTTTTTCCAATGATAACATAATCAGAATTCATATATGTACATAGGTTATCGTATAGGTATCGTCACATTGACTATTTTCGTGGCGGGGTTTATCTCGAAAATTAAAAGATGAATTTGACGGAACGAATCTGTAAAGAGGGCCGATCGATATCATTTACATAGAATATAACAAATATGCATCATTGCAATAAATTGTTCGTTCGGTAAAAACGTTCCAGTCGTATGACAATCCGGAAAAAAAAACATCGGTTTATCGTGCATCATCGCAAGTATTTTCATAGTAACGGACGTACTAACAACGAAATTTAATATCTCTCGTTATTATCAAGATGAAAAGAAAAATCCACCATTTTAATCCCTCCAATGACGAATAATAATAATAATAATAATAATAATAATAATAATAATAATAATAATCTGCTTGACATCGGGACATTGCTTACATCGTTGGAAGGATTAAAAAAGATTCTCAGAAAAAAAAAAGAGAGATAGATAAATGATTACTCTCTCTCTCTCTCTGTTTCTCTTATTCTTTCAAAACGCTTCGTTAAAAAGCTTTGACCGTTAAAATCGAAAGAAATAAAAGAAAAATACGGGGAGAAGCTCTCGGAAAATCTCGCTAAGAGAACAAACGAGTCTAATTGCGACATCATTTTTTTTTTTTGTATTTTATTTTATTGTTTTTTTCCTTCTTTCTTTCTTTTTTTTTTTTTTTTAACGATCCGAAAAGGAAACGAACCGGCCACGAGTTTGCTATGCGCGACGAGAAAGAGGATGAAAAAAAAAAATAAAAGAGGGGGAAAAAAAATGTATACCCACGTACGAAGTTAAGCGCGTCGTAGCGCTTGAATTGTGCAATAATAATGCAACTACGATTGCCATTATCGGTTCCCTTCTTATTTTCTTTCTTTCTTTCATTCTTTCATTCATTCCTTTTTGTCTTCCTCCGTTTTACTTTCTTCCTTAGGGTTTACAAGAAGTCCTCGCCCAACGGAAAATTAACCCTCTACCTTGCCAGTAGAGATCTTATCGTCGGCGATAAGAAAATAGACAAACTGCAAGGTGTACTATTGGTCGACCCAGAATATCTTCAACAGAAAAGGGTACGTAGCAATGGATTCGTATTTTTTTCTTTTCTTTCATTTTTCTGCGTCACAAAATTTAACTCCAACGTACTCGAGTACGTCGTCGACTCGATGTCCAATTTATATATATATTTTTTTTGTTCTTGTCTCTCCGTCAATAAAACGACGAAGAAACGACATGGATGAATATTTGATACTTCCGCATAATTATCCGCGTATGCGTTCGCATCGTATTGAGATATCGTCGAGGGAAGTTCATTAATTTACTTTCTTCTCCTTTTTATTTTATTTTATTTTATTTATTTTTTTTTTTTTTTTTTTTTTATTCTCTTTTAATACTGCAAAACGGTTGGACAGTTTAAGCGGGAAAAGAAAAAGGAATAAAAAGATCGAAGAGATCGTCGAGACGAGTCGTCGTATGCTTAAATTTGATATAATTTTGAAAGAAAATATTGGATAAATTATTCCTTACATGTAACTGTATATACGTACGTACATAGATATTACGATATATATATATATATATATATATATATATATATATATATATATATATATATACATACATACATTTCAAGAAATAATAGAATTGAAACGTATCATTCACTCTGTTTCTCTCTCTCTCTCTCTCTTTCTCTCTTTAAAACGAGAAAACATGAAAGACAAGCCATTCGTATTGCAATTTTCGTGATAGTTTCCTTTCCCTAATAGAACATCGGTCTACCAAAGTTAATTAAACTTCTCGTTTGAATATTGCCAATTCTTTATTCGGTTGTTCAACAAAATTCAGGAAATAGAGAGATGTCTGTGAGAGAGAATCTCTCTCTCTCTCTCTCTCTCTCTCTCTCTCTCTCTCTCTCTCTCTCTCTCTTTTTGTGTGTGTGTGTGTGTGTATGTGTGAGAGAGAGAGGGAAGAAAGAGATAGAATCTATATGTGTGTCTGTTTCATTTATGATAAATGATGTCCCTTTGAAGTCATCCGCGTCAGGTGCGAGAACGTACGGAGTTAGGTTTGCAAATGGGAAAATTTGAATTATACGTTGAACTAAACGGCTACCCCCATACTACTGGTAACACTCCACGATCATTAATTATTCTCACGAAACGAAATGTTCTCGCTCCTTTTGTCGGATACAACTGTGTGAAACATCTAGATTAAACTTTTATAATACTAAGTCACTTTAAAGTCGCACACACAGATATATAATATATATATATATATATATATATATATATATATATATATATATATATATATATATATATATACGTCTTGTTTCATTTTTTTCTAGAACAGAAAATTAATTGCTTCTATCTGAAAAAAAAGAAAGATTAAATTAATTTGGAACTTAAAGTATAACTACTACGCTGTAGTATATATTTCTTTTTTCAATCACAAAAAAATTAGATTACAGATAATATAATTATGAAACTAATAATTATCTTATGAATCTAAAATTTAATCTATGCTAAATACAAGTATTTTTGTGTTAGTATTAAAAAAAAAAAAAAAGGATAGTACCTATATCGTATAATATTTCTTTTATTTTTTATTTTTGTATACTCAACGGAGAAAGAAAATTTTATTACGATTATGAAAATGATTGCAATAATTGTGAAATATTTATTAATTATTTAATTATATACCTATGATTAGTATGTATGGTATAAAAATGACATAATTTGAAACTTATATAAAGTTTAATGATTAATAAATTTTACTATAGTATACTATGTAATATTTTGTTGTCGTAGACAGAGAATTAAAGCGATTGGTTGTGGACGATTGAATATTATTTTTTTTTCCAGGTGTTCGGCCAAATAACGTTGACATTTCGTTATGGCAGAGAGGACGAGGAAGTAATGGGCCTAAAATTTTGCAACGAGGCGGTTATGTGTATCTCCCAATTATATCCACCATATTCCGGATCCGATCATCACGAGGTTATAACACCCTTACAGGTAACTCTAATCGATTTATTTAATCGAATAATAATATTATCAATAATTTCACATTTCAATACGATAATTAATTATAGGTATATATAAATGGCATATTGTAAATGTTAACTTTAATTATAATTAAATATATACGCGCGTATATATACATAATTAAATCTATCGAAATCAATTTTTTCTTCGTTAAAGTCAAATATATTTCGTTAAAATAAAATCGAACGAACTTCAAAATATCAGAATCAAAATATCATAATTATAATAATTATTATAATTTATATATTCGCATTTTTCCAATACACCGCACTGCTCTAGTATCTGATCTACTCGTAAACCTTGAAGAGAGAAATTAAAGTCGATCAATTCGGTATCGTGAGAAAAAAGAGAACTAAAGAAAAAAAAAAAAAACAAAAAAAGAAGTAAGAAAAAAATCAAAGGATCATCGAGGTATTAGGTAGAGAGATAAATTTTCATTATCGTTAGTTAAAATCGCTTTTATAAATACTCGAGAAATCAGTTTTACGAATAATAAAAAAATCCTCGATAATTTTCTTATACGATTGGAAAACGTATGTGAAAATTTATTATCCGGGGCACATAGTCGCTATAAATTGTTCTTTGTCGTATCAGTACTATCAAGCGAGTCACGTTTTCCCTGTTGCGAATGATAGCTATAGATCTAATCGACGCTTAGGGAGAGTGTAAAATCGATCAGAATTTCAAACAAGACACTTACTTTCTTTATATACATACTACATTCGCACAAGTGTGTGTATGTGGGTGTATGTGTGTGTATGTATTTATATATATAGTACATCGTCGAATACACATCATTCTGAAAAAGAAATTATTATTTTTAGAAATTTTATTTCTTTCCAGAAAAATTTCAGATAATAAAAAGTTCTCGAGTTTCAAATAAATTCAATCAAAAGTTAAATACTTGTACGTTTTTTTTTTTTTACTAATTTTCCAAATCATATAAATTCAGTGTCTTCATCGTATAAAGCGTATAAATGTGTTTTGTTAACGATATCACAAATAATAATGTCTCACTTTAAAATGATTGGGTTTTGGGGGGACTAAATCGACGATAAAAAAAAAAAAAGAAAAAAAGGGGGAAAGAAAAAAGAAATGAAAAGAAGAATCAAACATTCTTATTAAACGAAAAATCATAAAAATTCTCAATGTCACAGCGTATACATAAATACATACATACATACATACATGCGTATAAAAAAAAATTTCATTATTCATATCATAAATAATAATGTGTGTATATTTTATAAATGACTTGGCATATAAAATACTATCAAGTCATCGTAAATTCATACACGCATTTCACGCTTATGCATAAGAAGACATACATACATACATATATATATATATATATATATATATATATATATATATATATATATATTTAAATTTATGTGTGTCTGTATATGAGCTTTAGAAACAACATATTTGAAATGAAAGAGGTCAGGCAAGAAACAGCCAACGATTGTCGGATTCGGAATGACGTAGCTCGATTCGACCCCGTACAGAATCTGACCCTGGCCCGTATTACTCTCTTCAGTATCCCCTATAGAAACCCATTCTCCTCTCTTCCTCTCTTAACCTGTAATAACTAGTAACATGGTAGAACACCTCACATACACCTGAGTCCTTGAACTCACGAAGGTAAGGAAAGACCAATAGAAAACTCGGCAGGTTCTCTCTCTCTCTCTCTCTCTCTCTCTCTCTCTCTCTCTCTCTCTCTCTCTCTCTCTATCTCTTTACTGCTTCAGTAAAAGATGAGCAAGGGAGGACACGTGTTTTCTAGCGACATAAACCGAGACCTTGGCTCCGAGGATCGTTTCAGTTACCCATGCCAAAATGGGAATAACGTTCGTAAAATTTTAAAACCATAACTAAGAATTTAACCGTCCAATCCATCCAATCATATCTTTCCACATTTCCATTTAATAGAAAAAAAGTCTATAGTATTATGCGATCCTGGCTAGTTAACCTTTATACCTGCATAAGATGGAGAGACGAAATGAGAGAGAGAGAGACATATCTTTTCTATTTTTTGATCGAGAAAAGAATACGTAGAGAATTTTATCAAGGACGTTCGTAACTTTCAAGTAGATAATGATAACTTTTTATATTCTCCCATTACTTTGTTTATAACCGTGTTCCTTTTCCATGTTTCAAAAGCTTTCGCTATTATAAACGACATAAGAGATAATATTCTCAGTTAAGAGGAATTAAAATACGTTATCATTATATTAATATTAGATATGACGTTACCGTGAGTTTTCTTTTTTTTTTTATCTTCTTACAAATATTATACGATAGAACGTTGTGTACTTTATGGGGGAGGGTGGTCGGGGGAAATTCAATTTTATTTGGAAATAATTATGCCGGTGAATTATTTTTCAACAAAATTTTAACGTCGCCTCTCTATATCTTTTTTTCTTCCTTCTCTTTCCTTTTTCTTTTTGTTTCAACGTACATACGCAATTTCTTGATCTATTTTGCGACGAAAGAAATAAAAAAAAAAATGTTTCGAAGATAACGCACAAGGGGCGTTTGCGAATTGATTCGTCGATGTTTCAAAAAGTAGCTTTCCTTTCTTTCCTTTTTTATCGAGTGCAAAGAATTGTTATATATACATATATATATATATATATATATATATATATATATATGTTTGTGTGTGTAGTTTCAGTTTTTGAAGATCGCGTGAACGGATTCCCTTTCTATAGAGGGATACATTGAATTTCTATCGAACTATCGCGACTCGAATAAAAGGATAGAAATGAATCGATGGAAAAAATTTGTGAAGAACCGAGAAAAGATGTCTCAGAATAGACGTCTCTTTCTCGATCGGTGTGCAACAGGAATAACATTATATGGAAACTTGGAAGTTTCTCAAGGTGGATACTACTTTCTCATGGGACTATTCTCCTTGGACTGATAAAATCATCCTCGTTTAACCGCATGCAAATGAAATATGTAAAGTTCTCTTTGCTATATCGCAGTGAATACTAGGTACATACGTACATGGTTATTCTCAAAGAGACGAGAAGGACGAGAGGAATTTTTCTATTCCATTTCTATATTTTCCCTTTTCTCTCTCTCTCTCTATCTCTCTTTTTCTTTCTTACGTATTCAAACGTGGAAAAAACGATGAAACGTGTTTGCAATAACATGAATAACGATAGAAAGAAAAAAGAACGACTACGTAGAGCCAGATCTTCGATTAGTTCTTTACTTTCCTTCGAGGCGAGAAGTTGATGTGCCTTAGAAAAAAAAAAAAATTCTTTTTCTTTCTTTTTCTCTCTTCTTACTTCCTTCCTCCCCCTCCCAACCTCCTCCTCGCCCCGTTAAGATGGTCCTCCTTGCTATATCTTATCGTCGTGAACTTCGTACCATTAATATCCTAAACTTTCAAGAAATTCGGGACGATATACTTTGGAAAAGATTTGACGTTCGAATATTTCTAATCCATAACGTATTGCATTTCAACTACGAATAAATTCCATTGGATTGTGGTTCATCGTGTAATACTTTATTCAATCGAAAATCCTTGCATTATTTATTGTCCAATCCAATGCAATTCTATTAAAAATGTTACTACTGATTGAAAATATTAATATTATTTATTTAAATATAAAACGTTATTTATACATACATACATATATATATATATATATATATATATATATATATATATAAACAATTTGATTGACTTTGATAGAAAGGTGTTTCTCGCGTCATTGCAGAAATGCATAAAAATGTCAACATTTTATGCACGTACATACATATATGGAGGAAAAAAAAATCCTCCGGCACTCAAAGGTGCAATTATCGGCCAACTCAATTTATATATATATATATATATATATATATATATATATATATATATATATATATATATATATATAATCAATTTCTTTCAAAGAGGAGCGGGAGAAAATAAAGAGAAGAAAAAAGATTAAAGAAAAAAAAAAATAAGGAAATTCTTTTTCACCACACGAAATACAAATTTCAAACAAGTACTACTACTTTCTACAATCCCATTTTTTCCTGAGAAAAAAAATACCTATCTCATTTCGAGGATGATACTACATAATACAATGATGGGATCTCCTCAGAGAGAAAGAGAGAGAGAGAGAGAGAGAGAGAGAGAGAGAATTTAAAGTGTCTTATCAAATATCAAATCTCAATAAGATCTTGAAAAACGTCGGGAGAAATGATTCAGAAGAAAAATAAAGTTTTTCGAATCTCGGAAGGGAAGGAACGAGAAAAAGAGCAGAGACAGAGGGAGGCAGAAATAGAGGGAGGAGTGAGAGGGAGAGAGAGAGAGAGAAAGAGAGAGAGAGAGAGAGAGAGAGAGAGAAGGAGAGAAAAAAGACTCGATTTTCAAATTAGTTTACTTTCTCTTTCGAAAAGGGTTCGCGAGTATTGCGGAAATAAAATAGAGAAGTTGTCAGAGAGCAATCACTGCTGAACTCTTTCTCTCTCTCTCTCTCTCTCTCTCTCTCTCTCTCTCTCTCTCTCTCGTTTTTTCTCTCTCTATCTATCTATCTATCTGTCTCTCTGTTCCTTTTGCTCACAGCAATATGATTTAAAATTAACCTCACTCGAATCACTTCCCGTTTCCTGCATTTTCGAATCCCACGAGTTTCCACTCTCGTACCTAGGAAATAATCCATAAACTACTCTCGCGTTGATTGGTTTACGTCATGAATCGAAAATCAAAAAAAAAAAAAATGAGAAGATGAAAAAACAGGGGCGGAGAGAGAGGAAAGGGAGGGGCGGCGGAAAGAAAGAAAAAAAGATAAACGCCACGTGTCTCTTTCCTAAGCCATAATCGACAATAAATCATTTATACGAAATATAATTACATCTGAACTTGTCAGATTGGTGAAACGAACTTGATAGCGTAGGTCTTCGTCTTCTCTTTAACAATTAAATTTCATTTGAGCTTGTACGTTCACGTACCCTTCTCGATTCTCTTCGAAGATGATAAATAATGAAGAGACGAACGAGAGGGTAAATGAAACATACAGAGAGAGAGAGAGAGAGAGAGAAAGAGAGAAGGGAATAAATAAATATATTAGTATTTGGCCATGAGAGGTAAAAGTTGGGGAGAGAGAGAGAAAAAAAGAAATAAAAATTAAAGTAAATAATAAAGGAAAGAGGAAAGAGGAAACATTGGTATAAGAAAAATACACGTTTATTATACGACGTTTAATTATTCTTATATATATATATATATATATATATATATATATATATATATATATATATATATATATATTAAAGGAAAAAAAAGAGAAAAGAATAATATTCTTTAGTATATTCAGTTTATTCAGTATAATATTCAGAAAAAGAGATAGAGAGAGAGAGAGAGAGAGAAAATAATAATAAAAATAAAAAAGTTCCTCGTTTTATTATCACAGAAGATATATCTCATCAACGTCACCTACATATTCCCGTCACAATTTTATTGACGATCTCGTGGGGTTGGTTGAAAACGTTTTAGTATTATTTTATTACGTACGTCGAACAGTCGGAAAAATTCGTTTTCGCGCGACATATGAACCGGGGATGCAAAAAAAGAGAGTATTTACAAAAGGATAGAAAAAAAAAAGGAGGAAAGAGTGGTGGGCGATCATTAATGAGATCGACGGGATCGTGAAAATTGTCAAAGGAAAAGGGGGACGCGTCAAAGGAATTCGCGAAAAAAAAAAAAAGAAAGAAGAAAAAAAAACAGAAAAAAAGGGAAAATCGTTTTCGACTGGACAAATACCCTACGAAGAGAACGGTCGAATTTTAACTCGAAAAAAAAAAAATAATTAAATATAAAAGAAAGAAAGAAAATATCTATAAAAACGTAAGCTCGTTATTTGACAACAAATTTATCGGACCCACTCGATAATTAAACATACCCGATCATGAACTATCATTTATTATCTTATCTTCGACGATCGAAAGAGTAACGTTTCGTTTTCGTTATCGTTTTCGTTTTCGTTTTCGTTTTCGTTATCGTTATCGTTTTCGTTTCGTTCGAGTATAACGACGACGAACAGTTTTAATATGCCGCGTTGAATCACGAGACGTTAATTACCCTTTCGTGAATTACCCTCTCTCGTGAATCACCCTTTCGTGAATCACGACTCCATTGAATATGCGCGCTATCGTGCCAAGTTCGTCCTCCGTGTAACGTAAACACCATCGCGATTCGCGCAGTCATGACCATCGATCATGTCTGCTGATTTTTTTCTTTTCTTTTTTTTTTTTTTTTTTTTTTTTGTCGCGTGACATTATTAAGCGCGGAACCGGAAGGACGTCATTGCTATTCGGTTTATATTAAAATTGAAAACGTCAATTATAATCTTCGATTGTTTTCGCCGGTCCTGTATTAAACGTATGCCATTGGGAAAAGTTCCGTTATGGGGTGGGGGGAGGAGAGGGGAGCGAAACGGGAGGAAGGGAGGGAACAAAAATATAAAAAGAGGAGATCTATGGTTAACGCGACGGTGTGTGATTCACGGCACATCGTTCACCGGAGAGGGGAAGGGTATGAGGGGAGTGAGGGGATATAATGTATAATCGGCGTATGGAAATTCTGATATTTTGTTATTAATTCCGACGCAGCCAAAACCCGTCAAAATAACGGGAAACAATTTGCGGCGTTTAATTGTATAACGGAAGAAAATTCGAATGGCCGGTTCCGGTCGAGAAAATCGATTTGTCGCGACTCATGTAGGAGATATTATTATGGTATAATATATGTACGTATACGTAATATCAAAGAACGATGACCCTTTTACAAGAAAAAAAAAAAAAAGAAAAAGAAAGGACAAACTTAATTTACCTCAATTATTTTCAATGAATATTAATACAAAATTCTGATAACGAATTTCATTATGTAATCCCGAAGAAGGAAAAAAAGTTAACGCGGTACCGTTAGCCATTACAATTATTCAACGAACCTATCATTTTATTCGACCCGTAATTGGACAATTAATCAATAATGTCGACTCGATAACGATCAGCGCGAACAAATCTGAAATAATTCAGCGTAACGTACTCGATAGATCTTTCAAAGAGCTCGATCATATTGTTCGTACGTTTTACATCATCTTTTTAAATCATTTTTTTCTAAAAACACGTTGGCAACTTCGTTCGAACTTCGGCCGTGAATTTTGTGTCGTTGACCTTTGATACATGCGTATATAAAATTATTATAAGAAAGTAAAGAAATTAAATTAAAAAAAAAAAAGGATAAAACAAGGAAAATATATTTATACGGACCGAAAGAAAAGAAATAAAAAAAGTTGAAAAAAGAAGAAGAAGAAAAAGATGAAGGATGAACGGACGAACGAATATTCACAGTTCCAATAATTACGATTTCTGTTTGGAAGGAGTCAATCAAGATCGAAAAAGAAAAAAAAAAAACTCGTTATGATTCGGCAATCTTGGCATGCTTCATCAATCATTTCCCACCTCCACCATCTTGATCCACTCTTTCCCCTCCCTCCTCCCCTTCTCCTCTCCATCAATTTCTCCTATATCCCTTTATGACCTTTCAATCCAAAGTTTTCCCTTTTGAAAATGAAATAATGCGATACCGTGCGTCGCGACGCAATGTGATGTGATGTTTTTTTTCGATAGGAATTAAATTTCATACGGTTTGTATTTCAAACAAAAAGTGAATAAGAAAGTAGTATCAAATGCAAAAATCAATAAATCGTGTGTTGAAGCGTTTAGTTGTTACAATAACGGATAAGCACGATGATGAAAAATTAAAAAAAAAAAAAAAAAGTAAAAAAGATAGAAAGATAGGACAGAAAAAATAATAAAAAAAAAAAAAAAACATAAAAAGAAGAATATCCTACAATAGTTCGACGATAATCCTTATCTATGACTTTTGAAACGATACTTTTCAAGTTTTCATTCTCTATGGATTGTAGATATACGTACAGACAAATGATAACGTTTCATAGAATATTAATGAAGGATTAATATATATGATATCTGGCTTCTTGGATTATGATGTTAATTATATAATATGCTTTCAAAAAAAATATATATATATGTATGTATGTATGTATATAAAAAGCGCATTAATATTAAACGATGCTTGACGTACGTCCTTGTTATAATATCCTTTAATAAGGATAATAAACGTATACTATGGATATTTCATTAAATATTCTAGGAAAAGAAAAAGATAAAAAGAAGAATGAAATTTAAAAGACCGGGATTAAAAGTGAAAGAATCAAAATCGTCGAAATTCTCAGAGAAAATTTTTCCCCGCGTATACATTTATGGTTATTATTGACAATAAAGATTGAAATAATAGTTTAATATATTATTTATATCGATAATATGCACATACTTTTGTTATTTTTAATTATTCTCTCATATATCATTAATACAACGATATAAAGATTAAGATAAAGATATGGACTAGTTATTATACTTATTATTATTAATCATTCTCATATATTACCAGGTGATACATGATACGAATTGAGGTAAAGACAATGATAGAGATAATTTTAAGGATCTTTATTTTTTTCTTTTTTTTTTACGGATTTTATTACCAGACTCATTCTCATATATCACAAAAATATATAATTAAGGAATAATATAAATTTTAGGACGATACTTCGTTATTTTATTTTTTTTTTTTTTTTACTTCTGATCATTTTCATATGGGTATTAACTAAACGTACGATAAAAATAGCAGATAATTGTAATAATACTTTTTACATTAACCATATTCGTTATTATACTTCGTTACTCCGTTGACTTATCTTTCTAATATAATATCTGTATGATAAAAATTACAATAAGGAATAAAGATTATAAAGGATTAGGAAGGAAAACATGTGCTCCATTGAAACCCCCATATATATACATATATATTTATGTATTATCATATGACGAGAGTATCACAGTAAATCATAATTAAACAAACGAAAGAGTAATAATCAACCGGCAAGTAATCAACCCCACGTATATATCGTGATGCAAATCCAGTTAACTCGGTCAAAATGTAATCCAGTTATAAACCATCAAATCTTTCGACGTTTTAAACTCCCTCTATATATCGGTTTCGTAATTAAATAGAAGATAATAGAGGGATTATTTTTTCATAGATTGAAACAGAAAAAAAAAGAGTTTCTAGGATCGTAATTGGACAGGGTTAAATTTGCTTTTCCTTTTACGAAAAAAAAAAAAAAAAAAAAGGAAAAAGAACAATGAGTCTGAATACTTTGCGAAAGAGAGTAATTGCTTATTGAAATCATTCAGAAACTATATATTCACCCTGTGTATTTTTACCCTGTAAATATATATGTACGAACATCCTTTATATATGTGTATAGTTACGTATACACGCGTATGCGAACGTATGCACGTACGAAAAAAAAAATGTAGAATCATTCTTTACGAATTTAATCAAGGTAACACATTTATACGAATACTTTCAGGATGCTCTGGTAAAGAGATTGGGATCGAACGCTTACGCATTTACCATGGAAATTATACCCTTGGCACCGCCATCCGTGCAATTGGTACCTGCTAAGGAATATACTGGCGCACCCATCGGAACGAGTTACGACGTTAGAGCTTACGTGGGTGAGTGAAAAATTGTTTTTGTTATGTCCAGTGGGCGAACTGAATGAGTAGACAAAAACGAAGAAAAAAAGAAAATTGTCGGGGTTTCCTTTTTTTCTTTCGTTCTTTCTTTCTTCGTTCCTTTATTTTTTATTATTATTTTCTTTTTTTTTTTTTTTTTCTTTTTTAATACGTCACGATCGATTTGATTTGGAATTGTATTTCTTTTTCTTTTTTTTTTTTTTTCTTTTTTTGTACGTTTTGACTATCCTGCGCGTGCGATATTCATGAGGTTATAATTAATGGAAAAATATGAATGCGTGCGCGTAGTTGCGTGGAGAAAATTACATGCTATTAATATTTCATATTGTTTAATGCACAACGTAACGTGTATGCAATAATAATGAATATATTTTCCATTTGTATATTCTGCTATAATAATTACCGTAGTAAAAATACTTAAAAAAAAAGAAATATATACATATATATATACACATATACTCGCTTAATATTAAGCGAATATTCAAACAGTATTAATGTAAATCTTTCCAATGATTAATATTTTCCCTAAGAAGTCGGTATAATTCTTTTTATTCTTTTCTTTGTTTTTCTTTTTCTTTTTTTTTTTTTTTATGAACACTTCTACAATAAGAAAGACAAATCACTCATTAAAACAATTTACGTTTTGTTCTTCGTATTCTCTTTTAATATTTTATTTTTTTTTTTTTTTTTTAATCTATTGTCGTACCATTTATACGTATGTACATGATCAGCTGATCGACCAGACGATAAGTTGCATCAAAAATCAACCGTTAGAATGGGCATTAGAGTGATTCAACGAACGACGAAACCACCCTTACCATGTCTTACGCTGTATAGTGTACCTACATCGACGATGATACCATCAAGGATTCAAGTTAATAAAACGAGAATCTCTACCAACGAAATAGTTGAGGACGAAGGTAAGCTATATATTATATTATATCTCGTTCTGATCGAATTTAATACTTTGGGATGGAGAAAAGAAAAAGAAAAGAAGAAAAGAAATGGACAATTCTTTTGGGAAGGAGAAAATAATTCGTTTTCTTTTTTTTTGGGGGGGAATTTTTTTTTTCTTTTCCCTCCCCTTTATAGAAAATGTAGGACCACAAGCGGCCATCGAAAAACCATTTATATTGAGCGATGGACGTGTCGGTTTAGAGGCAAGATTAGATCAAGCAATTTATGCTCATGGGGATTCCATAACTGTCCACATCAGTGTTAACAACAATAGCAGCAAATACGTCAGACGAATTAAGGTAAGGATGATAAAAAAAGAAAAAGAAGAAGAAAAAGAAAAAAGAAAAAAGAAAAGAAGAAGAAGAAGTAGAAAAAAATCAAATAAAAGAATCACATTTACTTTTTCCAGCAAGATTTCAATCTCATAATTTCGACTCCATCGAAACGCTCTCTCCGTTTTCCATTTAATTCCAATGCGCGATAATATTATATTTAATTTGATATTTGTTATATCTTTTTTCTTGTTTCCTTCCTTTTCTTTTCTCATTTTTTTTTTTTTTATTCTTTCTTCGAATAGAGAAACCGATGATATTAGCGAGAGAATGGTCTACGTGAAGTTTTTAAAGTTGGGCGCCGATTAAAACGGAAATTGCAGTATCTCAGTCTCGTTCTCAGTCTCAGTCCCTCTTATTCTCTCTCTCTCTCTCTCTCTCTCTCTCTCTCTCTCTCTCTCTTTCTTTTTCTCTTTACAATATCGTTTGTTTTATAAAATAATTGGAAACCGTTACAAGGATATCCCATTCTCACGGATTTATACTTATATAAAGATATCTATACAACAGGAGTTAATTTAACGACAAAGACTAATTGATAACCATGTCGAGATATAGAAATCCATAATTTATAATGCAACAAAACATTTCTATATACGCCTATCTCTCTCTCTCTCTCTCTCTCTCTCTCTCTCTCTCTCTCTCTCTCTCTCTCTCTCTCTCTCTCTCTCTCCAATTTCAATCGACCGTGCTTTACAATAACTGTGAGACTGTTCGTTGCAATGGAAATAAATGTCATGCAATATCTCTGTCACGATTGTTCATCCGTAAAACGAGAAAAAACGAGGAGAAAAGTATGATGAATTTTATGAAGGTGTTTGTCTCTCTCTCTCTCTCTCTCTCTCTCTCTCTCGTCATTTTTTCTTTTCCTTTTTTTTCGACAAAAAAATCCATGGCAAAAATATAATAATAACAACATAAAGTTAACACGAATGTTTTTACATTTATATTTTTGTATATTATATGAAATATTACCTTATCTTTTCGTTTTAACCAATCAGTCCGAAGAGAATTCGTTACTGTTGTTTATTTTTTTTTTTTTTTTATAAATAAAAAACAGTAGCGTCGTAATGAAATATATAGAGAAAAATATAACAATAACATGAGGTATAAATATTTAAAAAAAAAATATATATATATATATATATGTATAAAAGAAATACAACAGTGACGTAAAATATAATAAAGTTGCAAATGTAATTAATACAGTTACGATTGTACAAAAAGTTAAGGGGAGATACGACGATATTCGAGTAAGAAAATGTCCTTCGTTATCATGCATATATATATATATATATATATATATATATATATATATATATATATACTACTAGTGAGGGAGAAAAAGAATATAAATTAGAACGATTAGTGTCGGAGAGAAGCATTTGTAACATTATCATTAATGAAGTGCAACGTGTAATGCATTAAATGTTAGATTTTTAATGTATGTATGTCTCGTTCCATAGGGACTTAGAAGACATTATACATATGTAAATGCCGTAGGTAAAGGACGACAGTATGGAATATTACATATTAAAGTAATTGGACCGTTTCGAATCTGGATAAAATTTTACTCGGGATAAATTTATATTCATTAAGTCAATAGTTCTCTCAATTGACTTTAAGCATTTTATAAAATTATACGATCGAGTATCAATATTTCGATAAGTATAAATAATTAAATGTCAGGGTTTTTGCAATTTATATTACGTATCGATATTTTATTATAAATAACGACAATTTATTTTACGTATACCGAACCAATAAATGGTAACCTTTGTTACTTGTACCCTTTAACTCGGCCACCGGAGACACATAAATTTGAAGGATACATACATTTAAAAATTACGTGACAAGTCGTATTTTCTTTAATGTAACCCAATTTATATTGTAATACGTAGCTATTAAACCATCCTAAAGGAGACTAAATCGAATCTAATTTCTTTGAAATTAGACAACTAAGTACGATTAATTTAATGCAACTAACATAGAAATTTGCATGATTTGAATTAAATGAGTGTCGTGCTACAACAATTAACCTGTTTTCCCTCGAATAAATACATTAAGATCTATTTTAACGTTCCGTTCTCTTGTATCTCTTTCTCTCTCTCTCTCTCTCTCTCTCTCTCTCTCTCTCTCTCTCTCTCTCTCTCTCTCTCTCTCTCTCTCTCTCTCTCTCTCTCTCTCTCTCTCTCTCTCTCTCTCTCTCCCTTTCTTTCTCTCTAGAAAACAAAAACTGAAATTTTTTCGAGGGACTGTTACTTAGTATACAACAAATGTATGTTTCCATCGGGTATCCTTTAAGAAAAAGCAAAAAATAAATGAACGAATAAAATTAAAAAAAAAAAAAATAAACTAAAATGAAATAAAAATGTCTCGCTTCGAAAAATTTGTGGTTTTAACAAAAAAAAAAAAAAAAGGAATATACACTTAAAAAATATAATTTTACGTCATAATTGCGTCAACCGACGGCAATATATTTTATTTAATTATATTTTCGGTTTTTTCGTTTTTGCCATTAGTGTTCTCGCAAAATTTAAAAAACATTTTTGTCGACGAACAACGATCTCATAAAAATTGCTATGCGTATCGTATCTAATTCTTTCTTCCTTTTTTCCTTTTACCCTTGGCAGGATAAAATTCACGAAACATTTTGAACGCGATCTTGAAAATAATAATTCTTATGTTATTCTCGAAACGATTAGAATCGATGGAATTGCAACTATTAATTACGTTACTTACAGTTTAAATATAAGCAGTATATCTTCCCGGTGACGAAAGTTCATTAAATTATATTATGTAACGATACATTTGCTATCTAAGAAACACTTTAACACCGCCCTCACTCATCCACCACACCTCGTGCCCAAAGTTCTTCCGTTATTTCGGCCAGAAGATTTATGGCATAGATTAAACGTGATATTTTTCACGACCCTATACACCCACACTTTTTCTTCATTCTTTTTACACGTTCCCTTTACGACCGATACTATCATTGACCTTTGCTACTACAATAAAAAAATCGGGAGGAGAGGAAAAGGGGGGAGGTGAAGAAAAGAACATATCACCTGTTCATCCCTTTTGTCTCAATTTAAATGTTTTTCAACATAGGATATATGAGAGAGAGAGAGAGAGAGAGAGAGAGAGAGAAAATCAAATCGAAATAACAGAGACAATGAACAAAAGGCAATATATATACATACGTACGTACGTACATATACACGAATGTCTATAAAATCGAGAAAGTCGATTACGTCCTTTCCGTTGTTCATCAAGGACAGTAGTCATTGTTTGAAAAGGAGAACGCATCGACAATGACCAACGTGACTTTAAAACGTGGTCGGTTCTCTTTTGTTGTTTGTTGTTTGTTGTTGTTGTTGTGTTGTTGTTGATGTGTTGTTATTGTTGTCACAATTGAAGTAGTAATAGTAGTAGTAGTAGTAGTAGTTACTTTTAACAAGAGTAACTACTACTGTCTGTGACAGGATCAAACTTAAAGGACATTCGTCCTTCTATAAGTAAATCAATTTGTGAAGTGACGTTGTGAAAGCCTAAAACACACACACACACACACACACACACATATATCAGCAGTGATAGTAGTCCTTATATATTTTATTTTTCTTACGTAAAGCTTTATGTGTACATTTGTCTATTCGGTTAATACATAGCGTATTGTTTACTATAGGAAAATCCACGTTTCTAAGGGGTATTTAGAGAGAGAGAGAGAGAGAGAGAGAGAGAGAGAGAGAGAGAGAGAGAGAGAGAGAAAGAGAGAGAGAGAGAGTGGGTGTGTGCGTGTGTGTACAAAATCGATAAAACGTAGGAATACATTTCATTCGATTAATTCTCGACTAGACAAAGAGATAACACGCGCGCACACACACACACATATGTACATATTTACACGCATACACACCCAAACACACATATAGTAGAATTCTCATACAATAATGAAATTCTACAACATTTTGCTTATTGTTATTCATAAAAGCCACTAGAGGGAATATAACGTTAACGCTGATATCTCCGGTAAATGCTCGATTTAATTTTAACCATTTCTATAACGTCAAAATGTAAGGGAGTATAATTATAATATAATACTCGTATAACGCGGCTTGTGTAAATTTGTATATTCACCGTGAATATCCGTTCGAATTCACGGAGCAACACGTTTCATTATTGTATGCGATGTAAATTAATGTTTGAATCTATTATTTGGATGGATTTGTTCGGAGAGAGCTTTCTATCGATCGAAGGGGAATTTTACTTTCTCTCTCTCTCTCTCTCTCCCTCTCTCTCTCTCTCTCTCTCTCTCTCTCTCATTCTATCTATCTCTGTCTGTGTATACAGGTTTTCGTCGTTCAACACGTCGACGTTTGCATGTTTAGTAATGGTAAATTTAAAAACGTGGTAGCGCTTGTATCTTCTCAAGAGGGTTGCCCTATAGGGCCAGGGTCTAGTTTGAAAAAAAGTTATACGTTGAAACCCATCAAAGGATCCAGTAAAAATTGGATTGCTTTGGAAGATAGTTATACGAAGGCTGGCGCTACATTGGCATCTACAATCGTTTGTCCTGGAAATGGACCAGAAGATCGAAACGTCTTTGCTATTTACGTATCCTATTACGTGAAGGTAATTTTTATAGATAAAAATTATATCCTATTAATCCGTTGTAAGTAAGTTTATATTGGTAAGACGAATGGAATAAGGGAAAAAAAATCAATGGGATATATATTTACGAACGTATCGTTAACGTTTTTCTTTTCTGTTCTTTTTTTTTTGTTTTTTTTTTTTTTTTCTTTTTTTTCCTTACAGGTGAAACTGATAATCTCAACGATAGGGGGTGACGTTTCATTAAAATTGCCGTTCACATTAACTCACACCAACACCGATCCAGATCTAGTTGGGTTTCCATCGCCCATCAGAGAGATTTCGAAATCTGTGCGAAGGATGGAAGATATAAACGAGCATCCGGATAAAAACGATTGCAATCAACAAACGATAATAAAGGAATCGAAATTGACGACCATTCAGGAAAAAGAAAAACGATCGAAAATCGCCGACGTTGATCTCATAGAACATTGTGACGAGGAGAACAGTACCTGAGAGCAGGTTAAACGCGACGAGATGCCTACTCGACAATCCAAAAGGAATAATAACGAGGCCAAAAATATAAACTTGAAGAATGCAAATCAAAAGGCCTGTAAGTTGGGCTTCAGTATACAAAGAGCTTGGTGCTGTTTCAGAAGAGCCTCTTAGTGCGTTTTGAATGTTGAATGAACGTTTGAGATGATAGACGTGAAAATAAAATAAGAAAATAGCGAAGCGTGCGTCGATTAAGAATCGTATTGAAGATGATTCGAGAAAATAGATATTTTTTGAAGGTACGATTATACACTTCCCTCTCCCCCAAAGAAAAGGTTCCTTCATGTGTCGTTAATATATCGACTGATTTTGAATTATCATTCTACGGTACGAGAAATCCGGAGCTACTCTTAACTATTCTTTCGTTACTATATAATGTTATATATATATATATATATATATATATATATATATATATATATATATGTATGTATGTATGTTATATAATATAAATATAAAATATTATATATATATATATACTATATAATGTTAAAATAATTTATATATATATATATATATATATATATATATATAACATTATCAATTTGATATGTAGAAAGCTGGCAATATTTGGCGAAACAAAAAGATCTTACATTCAAATAGATAAAAATACGTGGATAACAATTACAACTAAAAGATATGTCAATTGGTCCTATAGAATTTCGTTTTTAGGAAAATGAGATTCATAATGAGGAAAGTAGTTATTCTATAACGATAAAATGATGAATTAAAGCACGTATAAAAGTAAATATGGAATTTATTGATGGGACTTCCGAATGTTTAATACTTACATTCTTATTATAATGTAAATCTTTGAGAAACTAATTAAAAATATCAACTGCCAGTCTAAATACTTGGAATTAAAAGTTACTATGTTTCTTCAAGGTACTATCATTGCAAATGAAAAAAAAAAAAAAAGAAAGGGAATAATATAGACATTCCATCAAAGCTATTTATTAAGACGAAAAAGAAAATAAAAGAAATTGAGAATTCCACAACTGTATTTTTCTTAAACAGATGTACGTAGAAATTATTTTGTAGCCTTTCCATAAATACAATGTTCAAACGAGCCGGCACGTTTTATATGTGTATAAAAAATATTATTGAGAAACATTAATCTTATAGCTTCAAAAAAAAACCTTTTATCGCACTTAATTGTCATAAATATAGATTCATAAATCTGTATAGAATATGTTTTTAATATTGTAAATAATATAATATAAATGCTTATAGTAAAATTAAAATATCACGTATAATTATATCATAAAAGTGTATGATTCGCTGTAACTTTGTTTTTATTTCATCCATGTAATAAATAAGGAGTATACATTGAGAAGGTATAGGCGAAATGAAACGACTTTAAATTATGGTCTATTCTAAGAAATATATAAATCCCCATGAACATTATCCAAATTATTGTACAAATTATTGTATTATTGTCACATTCTGTTGTATATGGTACAGATTTTGTACTGTTAGACGAATGTACAATTATCAATACAGTTATGAATTACTTACCATGCCATTCTGCTTTAGTATAACCCCTAACGACCGGTTTGAAGGCATCATTGGTTTTGTCATGAATATTAAGTAACATATATTTAAACTTTCCACTTGCATCGATATCTACGTCAGGAACTTTATTAAGTAATTCGGACATCGTGGCAAACCAGCGAGTATTAATAGAAGCTCCTAACAAGAAAAAAAAAGAAAAAAAAATAAGTTGTGCAAGATTATCTGAATTGGACGTATTTTTTATATCAACTTATTTAGAACCACCAAACGTTGTCAAAACGTGTAGAGCATAGTTTAAAAATATTTTTAATATATCCGTTAAGAGTTGTTACTCAATAAAATTTGAACGTACCCAGTTGTTTTACAGACCCGGTAATTAAAAAATGGAGTATACATGCGGTACTCTTCGTAATCATATTTTTCCTAAATAACATATGACTTCGAAACTAGCGACATCTGGCAAACGATTCAAATATTAAATATACGTACATGATTGATCAATGGAGTCATAACCTAAAATGTATTATTGTTTATTTTGAAATATATATTTTTGTTTTATAAATGTATGGACAATTATAATCGAACATAATTCGTAGAAAAAAACCGTTAATATTTATTTTACGAGGAAAAATAATGTCTTCAATACCTGCCAAACATCGTATATCATGCAAGGCGAGCGTTGCTTGGAATTTATTAAATAGCGTATTTGTTATATATAAACCAGCATTAACACATTATTTAAGTGTACGAGATACTATAAGAAAGAATTTGTGTAGAGGTAAATATTATCATAATAAAAGAATAAAATTATAAAGGCGGTTACGTTTGTAAGGAAAAGTATTTTTTTTTTTTTTCTTATAGATTTAAATGAAATGCATGTTAGACCACCTGACGATTATGTAGTGATTGAAGGAAATACGAATGAAAAACTCGAAGTTGTCGTTCGTCCTAATTATGGAGATGATCCATTGGTCGTTGGACCTCGTTATCAATCTAATGATATTAACTTATCTGCCGCAAATCATTTGACTACAGATAGTTCTGGTGTTTTAATATGCGGCATTAACAGGGGTAATTTATTGATAAACAAAATTAGAGAATCAAGACCTTCGCGATGTTACAGACTCAAAGGAATCTTAGGCCAGGCAACGAATAATCATTTTAAAACAGGTAAAATAGTTGAAAAATCTATGTATAGGCATATCAGAAGAACTCACATCGACAAAATATGTGCTTCGATGCAATCTTCTCATCAAAAGAAAATGTTTGAGTAAGCATTAATTTGTATACTTATATATATATATATATATATATCTTAAAAATGTTATTACATATTCAAATATATATTCTAGTACTATTGTTAATATATACCTTAAATTAATATTTAAGATTATGTGGAGTAGATATACAAAGTCAAGCTGCGTATGAATTAGCAGCACAGGGTTTAATTAGACCAGTTAACTCCAAAATTCCTGTATTATATGAAATAAAATGTATAGATTTCCAACCTCCTGAATTCACACTAGGTAAGATTAGATTGTTAAATAAAAATAATTAAAATAACTCATATATGTCTTGGAATATTTTTATTTTATTTTAACATATCTGAATATGTATATATTATTTTTTAGAGATTATTTGCATCAATGAATATGAGCAATATTTAAAAACATTAATTCACGAATTAGGTTTGGAACTTCGCTCTACAGCTACTTGTACGCAAATACAATGTTTTAAATATGGGTTATTTGAGCTAAAACATGCACTATTGTCTAAAAAGTGGAATATAATATCTATTATAGAAAATATGGTAGTATGTAGAGAAATATTAAAGGAAAATGATTATTTGATAGAGCAAACTAGTCCTATATTGATAAATAATGATAAGTAAATTTTGCTTAAATAGACACATATATATATTGTATATAATAAAGGTCATCACGAATATATTTTCCAATCGTATCTCACGTGTAGCATAATTTTTATCTACTTTTGTTTATATTAATTTTTTATCCGAAGATTTCCATTAATGTTTGGAATATTTTTTAATCATTTTCAATATACCATCAATAATTTTGTTTGATTAAATGTTTCATAGAATGATATGAATGTATATATATATATATATATCACAGATCTTATATTTTGCTATGACTTCTTTTACGATATTGGCTAGAATCTGAATCATCAGATCTATCGCAGAATCTTGTAAATTTATCTTTCATTCTGTATTTATTTGGCCATTGCTGCATTTTCATACTTTTTGCTATTACTCTCTTCTGATGATCCAGTTGTGGAAATAAATCTGGAAACGAAAAGGAAAATGTATAACGTATTACGATGGTTTATATGGATAGATGAATTCATAATAAACAAGATTTTTTATTTCCTCATTACCTTGGCTTTTCTCGAGAGCTTCCTTAGCAGAATTCATTTCTGCTTCTTGAATACTATGTCCCGATGCCTTAGCTAATCTTTTCCCTTGGAAATATACAGCGACTGTATAAACTCTTGTATTTGTTGGTCCTTTGCACTCGATTACTCTGTAAAAAAGAATTGTGATATAATTAATACAAAAAAAAAAAAAAAACCAAAAAAAAAATTTAGTTGAAATTTTATATATTCATTCGTATTTACTTGTATACTGGTATGTCTGGTTCACCGCCATCCATTGTTCTTAACGTTAAACAACACTGTTGTAATTTGCTCTTAGGATCGTTCCAATCTTGATTCATGATAAAATCTTGTAGTCGTGGAAAGAAGCATACATCACAGAAAACATGACAATATTCTAAACCTTTGTCAACATACAAGGCCCCTAAGAAGGCCTCTAATAAATCTGCTCTATCTTTAGTTTTTAATTCGGCTTTCGGATTCCCATAAAGAGCATACTTCGTCATTCCTAAGTCATCGCACACGACCGCTTGCGTTTTATTATTTACAAGCGAACTTCTCAGAAGCTGTTGAAAAATAATTTGGTAAAATGATTAACGAGTTATTAAATGTATGTACACGTAGACGTAGAATACTTACAGACAAATGTCCTTCGTGATGTTCGGGGAAAAACTTATATAAGTATTCTGAAACTATAAGCTGTAGGACTGTATCCCCTAAGAATTCTAAACGTTGATTTGAACCAAGAGTCAAATTTGTATAACCGATACTACGATCGGTAAATGCTCTTGCTAAGAGACGAATGTGACTGAATTCTATGCCAATGGATTCTTCAAATTTCGTTAATTTCTAATAACGCAATAATGTTTATTAACAGTTAGTAAATAATAAATTATTAAATATAATATAATATATATATATATATATTTATTTATTTTTGTATTATACCTGTAATAATTCAAAGCTTGGAATCCATTGCCTATCGCCAGTTGGTTCCTGCTCCTGCAACGGATGTCTAGGATAATTCACCCAAATTTTGGCAAGATCATCTTCATCTTTGAAAAGAGTTTCGCCAAAAATTCTGTCCGCGACCTCTATTCCACCATCGAGAAATAACGAGCCCATAAGCGCTTCGAAACAATTCGCCATCGCGTGTCTTAGCTCTAAATCGTGGCATAGATCGCTCCCATGAGCATAAAGCATATATTCTTCTAAATTAAGTTTTTTCGCCAATACAGCAAGATGCTGATTCTGGACGATCGCTGCTCTGTACGTGGCTAATCCGCCTTCCTCTAAATCAGGGAACATGTGGAAAAGATGAATGGACGTGAGAAATTCAACAACCGCATCACCAAGAAATTCTAATCTTTCATTGTGCGCTATAGAAGATTCTGTCTCTCGTCTTGCCCCAAATCTTGACATTATATTTATCAATGTATTTATACCGCGTTTACGGGTATTCATATAATGTATACGACGATCGCCGTACTCCGGCTGTCTTATTCCACAATTGGTTAATGAATTTCTAGCATGATCCGGATTCGTACCAAAGTTTTCCCTATAACTGGGATGAGTTAGTGCGAGCTGAAGAAGATATCTGTTTTTAAACTCATAACCCAATGTACGTTCCAGATTATCCAAAGATTTATGAAATCTCAAGTGGCATACTAGTACAGGTATTAACATTGCGTGTTGTACTATGTCACACATAATGCCTGTCCTGTAAAAACCTTCGGAGCTTACATCAACCGTCACGTTACGCTTCATTTTACTTTGCGTCCTTAACTCTTGCAACTTATTCTCCTTTGCCTCGAGCTTTCTCTTATCCTCGAAAGACGGTTTGGGCATGTTAACCAATAAGTGCCGAAATTTAACGTAATCCCTCCACGCTTTTTGGTAACTAAAATGGTAATGGATAATTTAAAAAAAAAAAAAAAAAAAAAAAAAAAAAGAAAAAAAAAAGAAAAAAAAGAAGAAGAATGATAAAGTATATTAATAAAATAATTATGAGAATAATTCGATCGAGCAATACTTACTCCGCGTTTCCAGCGTAACTGAGCTGAGGTGGCCTTATACCAAAATGTACAATTTCAGGATAAGCAATAACTCCTGGCGGTTGATCAACCTGATTTCTATCCAGTTGATCCACACGAACGCTACATGGTTTCTTTCCAGGATACGTTACGACCATACCTTTTACTTCGTCGGCAAAATTTTGCCATTTATATTGCGGCATTTCAATTAATCTAGGTAGATCTTTTGGATCTATTAAAAGAGTACTACTTTTTATTAAATAATTTAAAACCTCATTCATGGACAAAATCTCTTGCCCGTTATCTGCTAAATCACGTACAAATCTTGGCATAAAGTGAAATTGTCCACAGCCAGATTTATCTTGGGCAGCTTGTAAATCAAAATCTACAAGCTCTAATACTTCTCGGAATAAATATGTTTCTATAAAAAAAAAAAAAAAAAAAAAAAAAGAGACAAGAAAAAAAAGGTTAAAGAAAATGTACATTATGATAATAATATTGAAAATAATTTGTAACATATATATTTAAAACTCAATATATACTTACGAAAATAATCTAATTCTTGTATAGTAAAATTTTCAGGCAATTTTTCATCTATATAGAGAATCGTGTATTCTATGTTAAAT
This sequence comes from Dolichovespula saxonica, assembly GCA_911387935.1. Taxonomy (NCBI): domain Eukaryota; kingdom Metazoa; phylum Arthropoda; class Insecta; order Hymenoptera; family Vespidae; genus Dolichovespula; species Dolichovespula saxonica. Next base: position 1,967,513 of record OU427005.1, on the reverse strand, counting down.
CTTATTACTTTGCACGTTGGTAATTTTACAAGAGGAAAGTGCGATAACATTGAAAATCCTTCAAATATAAATTCATGTTCATCGTGTTTTATTATTGTTGGCGTTTTAGTAAGAAAATTGGTCGGAGGACTGATTGTAATTCGATAATGATACAATTTATCGGCATTATTTGAGTTCACATTGCATTTATTTATTGCACCTTCGCCAGCATAAATTCCATGCCTTATACCGGATCTTCGTGATTTGGCACTGCATCTACATAATGGTCCATCGTTCATCTGTGTGGAAATGAAAAGTTTTTGTAAATAGATATGATAAAAATAAAACAATGATTTTAAATTCATCAAATGTTACCTCTCCAGGATCATTAAACCACATTTCGGGATGTAATCTTTGAGGATGTTGCTTCTTGGTCATTAATTCTTCCATTGTTCTGTCATCCTCATCCATGGAGCTGTCGCTGTCTGACGATGAACTACTACAAGCTTCTGATTTATGTTTGCAAAGACGTGTTTTAGTTTTTCTTGGCGGTGGCTCATATGGAGGCTTTAAAAATAATAATATAAGTTAAACCTGATTTATCATAACTACATTGAGTAATCGTTAATCTAATATCCATGAACATGCCTGTAATGCACGTGCTGCCGCTGCTCTATCTATAAGTATTTCTTTAAATAAATTGCATAAATCGCGCAATTTTTGTGTACCCTTCATTATTTTCGGATTAATTTCATCTCTTGTGTAATATAAATCCGCTGGTGCAGTACGGGTCCAAATTTTACGTTCATTTTCCATTATACCTTCCGGACCCATCGCAGATAACTCATCCATTTTTCTTTCCATATCTTTGCTGGTCGCGCAGTAATTTCGCCTATTTAAATGAACTTGTATATAGATCTGTTTTTCAATGTACACAGTTAACATTCTATTACATTTTACTTACCTATACTTTTCTAGTAATAATTCTCGTTCAGTTGGATACTTTAGTTTCAAAATCGAACTACTACTGTGTGGACTAATCATTTTAAAGGATCGATACTCTGGAGATCTTGATCTTCTTCTGCTTCTGCTACTTACATACGATCTTTCATAGGATGATACATGACTGCTATATCTTCTATATGAACATCTTCGTTTAAAATCTCCGCTGTCGTGAAAGTAATCTCTTGAACTTGATCTCTCCCTTTTATACCTATATCTGTCCCTTTGGTCTTCATATCGTGATCTGCGCGGTGATCTATTAGATCTGAATCTATTTTCAGGAGTTTTAGAACGCTTTCTACTACTTGTATAACTTCTGAACGATTCGAATGTACTGTTATATCTCCATTCAGATATTTTGATTTTTTGTGTACTTTCAAAAACCATTACACTTTTTTTTTGTGATATATTAATTTCTGACCAAGATGTATTAGCATTATTTTGCATGTTTGACCAATTTGATGAGCTATTAGTATTCCATTCATTGTTAAAATTATCATGATATATATTTCTAGAATTCCAATTTGAATTAAAATTTTCTGTACTGAAATTCTCAGATTGAGAAAATGACGACTGGTAATAATTCTTATTGCATTCCGTTGTTTCTTGATTAGAATACGAATTATCCGTATATTTGGTAGCAGTATTATCTTGATACGTAGGAGAAGCATTATGAAATGACATAAATTGATTCGTTGGCTTATCCTCTGGCATATTCGTAACAGGTATATCATAAGATGGCGGAGGTTGATTAAAATCAGGCGGCGGGAAATTTGGCGGTGGTTGATTAAAATCAGGCGGAGGAAAATTCGTTGGCGGCATAGAATAATATCCAACGTTTTCCATTTGTGTTTCGCCGGAGTCCCAAAAGTACTGCTGTCTACTGTTCGATGAATCGTTTGCCATTTCTTACAATGAATTTTACCTAGAAGTTTATGAAATATCTTTTGATAAAAGTGAAGATCAAGAGACAAAAATATCTTTATTATTTTTTCATTGAAAGAGTAACGTGTAAATGACTTCATATAAAAATAAATTATATAATTATATAGTATTTATAAAACGTCATTAGAAATGGCATATAAACAACCTTATGTCAAAATAGGTTATATATATATATATATATATATATATATATATATATGTATATATAACAATAAATATTAATATAAATATCTCGGTTTCTATTTTTGAACAAGTTTTGTTTTTATAATTTTACGTTATCATTACCTTCTATAAATCACTGAAAAAATGCACAGTATCTATTACTAACACCAATTAAAAGTATCATTAGCGAACTACTTGCGTGGTTTTACTTTTTATTTAAAAATTGTTTAACTCATCTTTTCACTGCATTCAATAAAAACGTAAAAACTACATGTTTCTCTAAATACACCTCAATTCTGCACGATCAGAAATCACTTCAAAACGTCCATCACTTTGTAAAGCATACCTATACCCTATACCTGCCCAAAAGGGCAAGATCAGTAATACCAACTTATTCCTACAATCACACTTATAATCATATTTTTCGTTTAAGGCTGTTCATTACAATCCGGCTTTATTAACGGTTATTGTTTTATCAATGGAAACAAGCGTAATCCTTGACCGATTTTGTTGAACGAGATCTCATTTTAAAGACGAAGATTTAAATCCAAGACTCGACATTATCAAATGAACGTTTGAAAAAACTTTTTATTCGCGCATAAACTATTCTTGAAAAAAATAATCTTAAAAAGATTCTTAACCCGAGTTTTTTTCGAAGAAAACAAAGAGCCTTTTCAAAAATTCGAAAAAAAAGATTGGATCCCGGATTAAACGTTCGTATTTGAAATGAGATCTCGTTCATCGAGATCGATCAAGAATTACGCCTATTCTCATCGATAGTATAAACCCATTAAAAACCAGGGATCTATGAAAAGCCTTAAGGCCCATTGTTAATTTAATCTATCAGTTTTGTTTTTCTTAGAACCTAGATTTCAATTCGAACTCGAGTTATTAATAAAATAAAAATAGCACGTTGATCAAAAATTCATAAATATTTCGAACAATTTTTACAAAAGTTGACAATCACGATAATTTGTAGGAGTTAGAAAAAAAAATTAATTAAAAAATAAATCGTCGCATATTTATAATTAATGCGTGATTAATTTGGAATAAATCGATGTAATATCGATAAATATTAATAATCGATAATTATTATCGATAATAATTAATGAAATATTTAGATATATATATCTTAAGAAAGCAAAGATGATGTCAATTTTTCTTTATAGATATCTATAATAAACAAGTCGTAAAGTCTTAGGGCATGCGCATTAGCGACAAACGCACATGTATACAAATACGATATTCAGGCGTCTTGCTCAAGATATTGTTTGTTATGGACGATTCATTTGGCTGGAAACGTTCGCAATGGTGTGACGTCTTTTACTCGTAGCAAATATTCGTTATTTTACATTGATCCAATATTCGTTATAATCACGCATGTGCATATTTATAAAAAAAAAAAAAAAAGAAAGAAAGAAAACGATCGTTTAACATAACGCGCGTAAAAACATTCAGCAATGGATTCATTGAAAAATCTAATTTATTGTCAAACGTCCCGTAATAATAGCATCTTGTACGAAACGAACATAATATTTTCTATTTTCTTATATAATAGCACGCTAATGCGACTTCCTTTTAGTTTTATATAGCTTTTAGAAAATCACAATGTAGACGATATAAATGATCGATAACCTTCACATCTTATTTTAATTTTATCAAAAGCATCTTGGATCCGTTTAAAATCTGAATGATCGAAATAACGAGGATTGCATTAATTTTAGTTTCGTAAGATTTTCTCTATCTTTCTCGAGTTCTATAGTTACCGGTAAAAACAGTATTTATAATTTCTGACAGCCATATTTGATTTAGTCATAGAATCCAACATGGGCGTTCCTTTTTGTCGTCTGCAAAGTGTCAAATGCTTTGTGTTTTTTAAAGATGGACGGGATTAGTAATACATTATAATTACAAATAATTAGTACAAAAGTCTCAAAGAAAGATCTGAATTAATAGACGTTAATATTTTTTCTGTGATTTGAACGTTATTTTTGTCAACGGTAAACGTACATTTCTTATATACAATAGTCATCCGTAACGCTGTATACACAACAAGGATATATTCGAGCTGGTATATATATATATCAATGGTTTCTGTGATTCAATAATTAATTATTATAAAAGAAATTATCGTAATTTTATTGTAATAAATATATCTATTAAAGGAAGATATTTGATAGGAAGATAGTGTGTGCGTCTGTAAAAAGGAATCGAGAGAAGGTTATGCTTGTCGTCAAGTGAAAATTATATATGTGTGCGTGTGCGTGCTACCGTGCTATTTTATTCGTTTTTAAATGAATGACGAACGGACACCGAATTACAAATAATATTATGTCGTCGGAATAAGATAATTAATATTTTAAACCATCGTACCTGGATATTCGAATTAACTGATTATCTTTATATTGGATAAAAAAAATATCGAAAAAATAATCTCATTGTATCGAAAATTATACGACATTTTAAAAAGGATTTACTCTTTTATAAGAAAAATACGAAGAGGCAAAAACTAAAAAATTTGTATTATTGTGTCTTGTAAGTCGATTCAAAAAAAAAAATATATATATATATATACATATATACATATATATATATATATATATATATATATATATATATATATATATAAGATGTCTGGAAACAATACAATGACAGCTGACACATTCAGAAGTGGGAACGTACATAATCGTAATTCACAAAGATCTACACTTTTAAAAGTAGTGATTTTGGGCGACGGCGGAGTTGGCAAATCTTGTCTTATGAACAGATTTGTATCGAATCATTTTGATGAACATAATTTTTACACTATCGGAGTAGAATTTTTAAACAAGGATATAGAAATCAATGGCGAATCTTATACTTTACAAATATGGGACACGGCAGGGCAAGAACGTTTTAAAACATTAAGAACTCCATTTTATAGGGGTTCAGATATTTGTCTTTTAACTTATGCCGTCGATGATAGAACAAGTTTTAAAAATTTGGCTCTCTGGAGATCGGAATTTCTTTATTATGCTGATGTTGAAGAAGCATCTACTTTTCCATTTATAGTTGTGGGAAATAAGGTATGTATTATAAAACATAAAAGAATAAAATTTATCTAATTTAATAAATTGCAATTTCTTCAATCGTAAAAATATTTTCTTCAGGTGGATGTTTCGGAATCTGAAAAACAAGTAACCACAGAAGAGGCCAGAGCATGGTGTGCAGAAAATGGAGATCCACCATTGGTCGAAACGTCTGCAAAGGATGCAACAAATGTAGAAGCAGCTTTTGCAGCTGCTGTTGCTGCATGGGCAAGACTGGAGGCTAGATTAGAACATCCGTTAGTAGAAGATACCGTCGACCTTTCTAAACAGCTGTCTCCTCAACGTTCCAGTTGCTGTATGCCTGTCTCTGGTGCTGAGTAGGTTACAGATTTGAATTTTAATTATTTTCTTTTTTTTTTTTTTTGTTTTTCACTGAAATAATGCATGAAACATTTTCCCCAAGATCTACATTTGTGACCAGCTAACTGAAATGGGTGGTATGAAGATAGACATGATAAGAAATATTTATGATACGAATCAACATTTTTGGAAGGAACACTTAGAGTTTGTTTGCATTTGGAAGGAACATAATGCGTCTCAAATTGAACTAATCCCTAAAATGGTGTTTACTGTATTTAGGATGTATAAGGACATTGTACCAAAAGATGTAAGAGATTTTTATTTTCCTTGATTTCACCAACTGACAGTCCATTTTCTTTTATGAATTCTTCTCCACGAAACAAAATCATTTTGTAAATTTATTCTATTAAAACGAGACTTTTATTAAGTTTTGATTAGGTAATTATACTTTATCTTATTTTAGTTTTTTTTTTCTTTTTTTTTTTTTTTTTTTTTACCTAGATTCTATGTTTAAAACACGCTTCTTACACGTGTCGTGCTTTTTCTTCTAGGTCTAACAAAATAATTTGAAGAGAATCTTGCCAGCCTTCAATGCTCGGTTAATTACAAGCCCAAAGTTTCTATAAAGACATTAGAAATAATTTCGAGTACATCCATAAAAATATTTCAATATAATGTTTCTTGTGTGTTATATGAAATTTGTTAGATATTCTCAAGAATGATATTTATGTTACTATAGTTTTGCACAAATCTTACTTAACAGGACTGTTAGTTAATTTTCTATTCTTCTAGTATGTGCTCTGTATATCTATCTTCGAATACTTTACATAAATTGTAAACATTCACGTGTAAGATATGTACCGCTGGAACTTCGAAAAAAAAAGAAAAAGAAAAAAAAAAGGACGATTTATAATATTTCAGAATGTGCTTTATACATCTCGTGAGCTATTGACAGTATTTTAAGTGTTATACACATCATTGGCTTGTGATAAATATAGTAATAATAACAATAATAATAATAATTATTATTATAATTATTATTATTATTATTATTATAAATTGTTTTATTATGTAAGACAGACATATAAATTGTAATTTAGCTTCGTAACGTAAATTTGCCTTATTATTGCAGTGTAAAATGAAGAGCAGTATAATAACTATATTTATATTTATGATATATTCCTTTAGATTATCAATATATATGTATATGTATATGTGTATATATATGTATATATACATATACATTTATATATATATATACATATTAATTTGGCATTTGTATGAGATGAAAAGCAGAGTATTTTGCGCTAACTGTTTAACAATTTTCCTACAAAAATAATAATAATAATAATAATAATAATAATAATAATAATAATAATAATAATAATTATAATTATAAAACAAAGCTTTCTGGATGAGTGTGTACATATGTGATACATTCTTAAAGCAATAGAACTCGAATTAAAAGCTTTATAAATGTGTTATGTGCTGCAAAGAGAAGTATATAAATTTATTGTATGACAGATTGTTCTTAAGCGACAAAACTTAAATCAATTCTGTACACATTGTGCATGCTGGTGCTTTTTGTATAGCTCTATGTGAAACATATAAATTTATAATAAAATATGAAGTATTAACTTTGGCCATCGTCGAAATCCATATAATTACAAACAGATGTTATTTTTAATTTATAGAAAAAGAAACTAATTTACGCATTTATGTTTATTATTACTTACCATCAGGGTAGAAATAAAATTTTATTCATATAATTTAAAAGGTTTTAAGATAAAACTTTCAATAAACATTTATTTAATTAATATTTATTTAATTGAAAAAATATATGAAGTAGATATCTTTTATTGTGATATTTTTTTTATGAAATTTTCTCCGTATGCTTTACAAATCATCTTAATTATTTAATTAATTAATTAATTTAAAGAAATACCTCAATTCACAAAACTTCATTATAAGTTATTTTATACACGTATCTTCAATACAATACTAGTCCTTTTTCAAATATTAATGTAACAAATAGTCTTTACAAGTCTCTCTTTAGCAAATATAATAATTAAAGAAATAATAAAATGAGGAAATGTGATTGGAAGAAGATATGCATCTCACACGATACACGCGTTTCTTATTTAAATGTTTTTAATATTTACAATAATATAAATATATATATATATATATATATATATATATATATATATGTAAATGTATTTATGTATCTTACATAGAAATATTAAGATTCTAGCTCCCTGTTTTCTTTTTGCAAAATTATCATAATTAGTCACATTGTTATATATTTCTAATTCTATTTTAAAAAAATAAGTCCCACTCAGTTTCAGCATAACAGCAAATATGCATACCTGTATTCGATAGGATACAATTAAGTAAGATAATTGTACAATCATAGTCCATTTGTGATTCTATATATAATATTATATATAATATTTATTGCTGTATAAATTTTTTAGTTGAAACTCAACAATTTACTTTCAGTATTCATAAAGGACTCTTGCATAGGACCACAAATGTACTAAGTTGTTTCCATGTACATCTCATACATTTCTATCTGATGTTGTATTTGACTTTGGATATTTCCTTTTTTGCAAAAAGAATCACCATACAACATAATAATATATACAATGGAGCAATAGAAAGACTGGATTATGCCACTATATCAATTATTAATGACAATGTTCTGTAACGTCCACAATTACAGATTTCTTCCATCCGAAAAGGAAGTAACCAAGGGTAGCACCCAAAACTACTGCGAAACAGAGCCAGGTGTTGAATGTCATGAAGATCAGCATTAAAAAGTAAGAAAGGATGACTTGTATGATATGCAGGAACGTTTGGAAACAATGCATCCATGACAGCATTGTGGGCCTGCACATTAAAATAATATATATATATATAATTTATGAACAGATAATATACATTAATAAATATGCAAAACCCATCGAAGCTTGAAAGAAAAGTAAACAGAAATCATTTGCAATGCAAAGCTAAAAGAATTCCAAGAAAAAGTAATATTTTTTTTGTCTCGTAATCTCTTAAATATTAAACATTCAATCTCGCCTTATAGAAAATAAATAAAAAAGAAATAGAAAAGAATCTACGTTGCAGAATAGACATGCTTGATACATTACAGGAACGACAATGAGAAAAAGATTTACAAAAGAAAATAGTATTTAATTGTGATAGTAAAGATTTCTTTTTTTTTTTTTTTTTTCAACAATTGACAACACTTATCAAGACATTGACCGTGCAAAATTGTTAAAGAAGAAGACGGTAACGTCAAAAAGAGAAGCATTACTAGAAAAGAGAGCTCGTTTTAATGAGTTGTATTGGCTAATATCAAAATACTAAAGACACCACATTGAACTGTAATTCAATAAAAGAAAATATAACAGGCCGTCAAAATATATTTACTTACGGCCGTTTATGGATTACCTCACCGACCATACTAGAAAGGGCAACAAAATGGTTAAGCTAATTAAATAAATATCGTTCGTTGTATAATCATATTTAATATATAACTAATCTACATACATATTATAAATTACGTAGAAATTGGAACTCACTGAACAACTCTGTTATCTTCAGCAACAACATTCTTCTCTTGAGGCATCGTAACGCTTCTATATTGTAAGGAACTATACGTCTTCCAGAAAAGATATTCCCTGTAATACTTCAAACCCTCGTAAAGGGTAGCCATAATTATTATACCAATCATGGAACCAACGAGACCACCGATCGACGTTATCTTCCAAGATTCAAATAGTACAGTCTCGCAGTAGCCGCCATGAAATGCCATCTAAATATAAAATCGAATCTTTGTGAAAAATAGAATAAATATGATTATTATTCTCATTATCGATCGATGACATAAATACGTACCGACATACCATGCATTCCCATATTACTGCAACCACTTGTAGCAGCTGCCGCCGAGTTGTGGACATGACTACTAGCCATGTGATCCATACCAGCATGATTCATATTCGCATGATCCATATTCGCATGATCCATATTCGCATGATCCATATTCGCATGGTCCATATTCGCATGGTTCATATTAGCATGATCCATGCCAGCATGGTTCATACTCCCATGATCCATATTTTCATGAGACATATGAGCTGCACGAGAGAAATTCATCTTTAACTTTATTACCGTCTAATGAGATCTATGAAGGGGAGAAACAAAAAAGAGAAAAAGGAAAAAGAATAATAATATTCAATTTATAACTCAAGAGATATTCGATAGAGCTCTATAATCTTATTTCTTATTTCACTAAAACCATTCCTCAATCGTTCGTTTCGTCAATTGTATTAGTAACGGTTTGGTAAACGATAAGAAACAAAAAAGAAAATAATAGCTACGCCCGAGATAAGAAACGTATAAAAAGGAAACGACAAAAGTATTAAAAAATCCGTTTCTCTGAAGTTGCCAGCTTGACCGTGGAGTTGTATATTCGTGAAAAGTGAGAGAGAGGCAGAAAGAGAGAGAGAGAGAGAGAGAGAAAGAGAGAGAAAGAAACGGTTCATGACTCGTGTGATCGTGCAAGCAGAACGAACTGCTACGATAAAAAACGAAGTTGGTAGAAACTTTCTAAAGGAGATCTCCTGATGATAGGACTGACGTCGTGTGTTTTTTTTTTATACAAACATCGAGCAAACATTCCATTCTAATACTAAGGTAAGAGAGAGAGAGAGAGAGAGAGAGAGAGAGAGAGAGAGAGAGAGAGAGAGAGAGAGAGAGAGAGAGAGATAAGGATAAATAGAGAGAAAGAGAAAGAGAGAACGTTACCTTCAAGTATCATTCGAAGCCTGGTTGAAATATATCGAAGAAGGAACTACGTTTATTTCGCGTTAAATCTATGAGTTATACACGGATATAACGATTTTTATTTTTAATGCGATACGAAATAGCGAACATTTTCTCTTTCTCTCCTTCTCTCTCTCTCTCTTCTTTTTTACTCTTTACTTTCTTTTTTATTATTACTTCTTTTATCAGCAAAAATATGGTTCCTTTGTAATATAACCTTCTCAAAAAAAAAAGAAAAAAAAAGAGAAAGGGAGATAGATAGAAAAAAAGAAAAAGAGAGAGAGAGAGAGAGAGAGAGAGAGAGAGAGAGAGAGAGAGAGAGAGAGAGAGAGATAGAAAGAAAAAGAGAGAGAGACAAATAGAGAAATAGAAACAATTACACTTAGTCGTTAAACGAAATATAATATGTTTCGAGTAATTCGAACTATGTTTGTAAAATTATATCTTCGAACGAAGGAATTAAACGAAGAGACGATCAAAATGGAATATACATATGTAGATAAAGTTTGTCAAATAAGGATTACGAATCATTTCTCATTTCACTGTTGAATTTCATTAATATTAATGTACTACTATTCGAACTAAATTTTTACATAACCAACAAAAACGTGGTTTCGAACTTTCGAAATAATTTTTTTCTCTCCTTTCCCCCTTGTCTTTTTTATGTTTCTTTTTTTTTTTTACCCTGCATCATATATTTTCCATTAACTGTGCGCTAATGCATTGTTAATGAGCTTAACTGTTTTGTTAAGTATTTTCTTCAAAAATTTATTATCTAAAAAGATACGGACATGACAGCAGCAACAACATACGCATACCACATAAATACATATATACGTACGTACATGTACTCATGCATGGATACATAC
>OU427005.1:1948831-1953831 GCA_911387935.1 Dolichovespula saxonica | reverse complement strand
CGATTCGATAAAAAAAAAAAAGAACAAAAGAGCCATTTCGAAGAAAAAAAAAAGAAAAACGATAAAAGGATCGGAAACATAACCTCAAAAGGAGGATAGAAGCTAAGTGTTAATATGGCGGGTTAAGGAACAAGGAAGGAGGAAAAAGACTTCATAAAGGACCTTTGAACGAGCAAGACCGCAATTTGTCACGCCACAGGAATCTCTAATATTGAAATTCCAATGTACCCTAGCGGGTATAAATGAAAACGAGATAGATAGGGATAGATATAAAAAGAGAGAGAGAGAGTTCATAATAAGATTTCACAGTAAAATGAGAGAAAGGGATATATCGCGAATTATCGATCGTTTTTATTACCAATCGAGATTCATTGGTGAGTTTAAAAGGCAGCAGCCATCATTAGCGACTGTTTTACGTAACTGGTATGGCCATGGAACGAGAATAAATAGTAGAAGGAAGCGAAACAAAAAAAAAAAAATAAAAAATGTTTATACGTATCGATCTCTAAAGTGTACATTGTATGTGTCGATTTATTCATTCGATACGACAAGTAATTATAACTAAATATGTAAGCAAGAGAGTAAAGTAGTTCGGATAGATAACGAAACGTGAATTTTTAGCGTTCCAGTTACGTATGATAAAAAAAAAAAGCAAAAACAAAAAACAGAAATAGAAACAAAAAAGAAGAAAAAAGAAAGTATAAATGAAGAGAACGAGTATCGTTCAACGAGATCTCGCGACACATTCAACTATGTACATATTATCGATACACAACACATATATATATACATACATATACGTATAAACGCATATATACATACGCACATACACGCACGTCATGAACGGTTCTGTGCACTTAGGAAATACGAATTACTCGTCGTAGGGTAGGGACAATATTGGCGTCAATTGGATCAACTATAGCAAATCGTTATAAATTAACATGAGTATATACGGTATATGTGGGGTTCCAAAAAAAAAAAAGAAGAAAAACGAAAAATCCTTCTCGATCGATAAAATTTCGATCTGTCTCACGGTCTACTAACACGTATATTTTTAACGATAAAAAAGAAAAGGGATTAAAAAACGAGCGAGAGAGAGAGAGAGAGAGAGAGAGAGAGAGAGAGAGAGAGAGAGAATTAAGATCTAGTTTTACAATATGGTTCCGTTCAACAGCGTAGAAAGTGACCGCCTTTAGTTAAAGATATTACGATTTAAAAGACTAACGCTGTAGTAGGAGTGAGTGAAAATAAAAAAAATGTTGTGTGAAAGGAGTGAATAAGGGTCGGTAAGTGGGCGTGGAGAGGGAGGACGGAAAGAAGAGAGGAGAGGAGAGGGGAAGGGTGAAGGAGCCAGCAGCGAAACTGTTTGTGTGAGAAATTTTACGATACGTTCACCTCTTATCGGTGCAGTGTTTTCTCTCTCTCTCTCTCTCTCTCTCTCTCTCTCTCTCTCTCGTGTTAATGTCAGACATGTTATTGATAGACCGCAGTGAATGTCGTTTACTATCGCATTAGAAAAATCATTGCAAATATTTGGATTGAATCGAAATCATTTATTTGTTTTCTTTTTTTATTCTTTTTGTTTAGAAAAAAAAGAAATAATAATAAATAAGTAAATAAATAAATAAATAAATAAATAAAATGAAATATTTCACGTTTTACTCTCCTTCGAGATCGTAATAATCGACGCGAAGATTAGAAATAATGAAAACGAACAAATTCGTACGGCTTTCGATGTTCCAAAATGTAGACAATATGTATGTATGTATGTATGGTGTGTGTGTGTGTGTATATATATATATATATATGTACAAAATGTATAAACGATACACGTGCGCGAAGAAGACGCGTTTTACAAATATGTGAATACAAGCGCAATTCTATACGCATTGTGTTTGATAAGAGGAGAAAATCTCGAAGATTTTGTCGATTCACAGGTTTTTTAAACGCATCTGACGAATGGAAAAAATATCCGCTACTGAAGATACATTACGTGACACTCGTTAAAAGAACTCTAGGCGTTTCGTTACGAAATAAATTCAGCTTTACCGACGACTATAAGAGACACATGTAAAGACAAACAGACAGACAGACAGCACAGATAGAAAGAGAGACAGAGAGTGAATGTATGTGTGTGAGAGAGAGAGAGGGAGAGAAAGAGAAATTCTCTTTTCTCTCTTTCTCTCTCTCTATCTATCTATCTCTATCTACATACGACATATATATTTTTTAAGTACAAAAGATAAGAAAAAAGAAAAGATTTGTTAATCCTCGGTACTCACCGTATTTTTTTCTTTAATGTTCGTTCGTTTTTCTTTCCCCCTTTTTTCCCCGTTCGTTTTCCCCCCCGTTTAAAAGAGATCTCGAGAAAAGATTTTTTTTGTTTGTTTTTAGGTTATATGTCTCGTTGGTTTCTCTTAGGTAGCAACGGGTTTTCTAACAACGCGTAGAGTTGCCGTTCCTTCGTGTTCGACTGTTCCGCTTCGTGTCCAAGTCGGATCTGCGAATTTGCGGTTTAAGAGCGAGTTAACGCTCTAGCACGGACACTCGCAGATCCCCTAACAAACTGTACGCCGCACTATTGCTCGCCGCCATCGTTCTGAATCTGAAGGAAAAACGAGTCAAAGAGAGATAGAGATAGACAGAGATAGATAGATAGAGAGAAAGAGAGAGAAAGAGAGTGAGAGAGAAAGAGGGTGACAGACAAGGAGAGGGACAGAGACGGAGACAGTCTTTAAGTGTACTACGGCGCAGGACGACTGTGTAATCGCCGATGTTACAAGCACGTGACGTTTACGTTAAAGTGATATGTTCGGTTTTGACGAGAGATGGCGACAGTTTTTTTAGCGGAATCTTTTTCATCGACCAATTCATTTGAAATCTTTATAAATAATATATAAGCACATCGTTTAGATTAATTTCTTTAATAGGAAATATTGCTGTGGTTGTTATTTTTTTTTTGTTCCCCTATAAAATTGTTTATTCCTCCAGTGTGTTGTACGGTGTAAGTATTTATCTTACATAGATTTAATTCTTTATTAACGTACAAAAGTGTGTCATTGTGATTAATTTATTTAATAAAAAATATTGTTTCTTTTCTTTTTAATCTATATTATAATATCCAACGGGGTAAACGTAAGATTCATTTCTTGTTAAACTATAGAAAATATGTTACGGAACAATACATTTCAAGAGATAAATTCGTTTAAAGTGATCGTTAACTTCATCAAATTTGTCATGACGTTATCATGGATTTAGTATTTATGGCACAAAAGGTAAAACAATATAGTATAGAACATAAAATAAGATTTTATTTTTAACGAAAGAGTGTTGTTATTAATGTTTAAAGTATAACTCGTTCAATATCATAACCCAATATAGAGGTTTCTGAAAGTATCGTTTCAGATGGCGCTAGGTTACAGTTCCGCTTCGCTCTTAGTTTTCCTCTTTCTCCGCTTATCCGTGGTGGCGCCAAAAGCTTCGTGATTTCGTTCGTGTTTATCGCGCGATTCGGTCGAAAAGTTTCGTCGAAAGTGTGTGACAAGAAAACAAAATATATCGTTAGTTATTGTTATTGGGTTTTATTATTATTTGATATATTAATTGTTCGTAATGTCGATTATACCACTATGGCCAAGTTTACGGCCAAGAATAACGGATCCTTTGTGGTTCGACGCCGACAGTCCCGTTGACGAGGAATCCGAAGTAACTGCTTTCGAAGCGGAATTTCAAGCATGGGTAAATTAGAACATATTTTTTGTTAACAAATCTTTTATTCATTATTAACGATTGTTTTGCTAGAGAGAACATATCCGTGTACAAGGATACGACCATATACCGATCGGGAAGACAGTTAGTGACGTAAGTTAACCTCACTATATTCTCGCGAAACATATGTATATATATATATCGACGACAAATGAAATTATTTTCATTCTACTTTACACATAATTACAGAATGATTGATAAATTGTAAGATTTATTGTCATAAATCTTATCTAATTTGTTATCATACATATTTCACCGATTCCGCAAAAATGGAGGAGTGTATTTTCAATCGCTCAAACGTTTCGTTTATTGTTATTATATCGTTATACCCTTTTTTTTTTTATCGAATATTAAGAAAAACGTAATAATCAGGATGAAATTTTACGAAGAATTATATACGACTGTGCGAGTAGATCAATCGTTTATCCAAGGGATATTTATAATCGTCGTCGGATATGCGCAACTTACCGACAGTTGGAAATATAGGAAAGAACAATAAATGTATTATTCTCAGGGTTATTCATTTTAATTATATTATAATTAAAAAAGACAACTAACAGATATTTCTTGTTCCTTATTTATTTATTTGTTTATTTGTTCGTTCATTTGTTTGTTTATTTATTTATTTATTTTATTTCTTTCTTTTTTTTTCGATAACCATTATAATTCTTTTTTTTTTTTTTAATACGCAGTTTAGAGGATCCGAGGAAGAGGAAGAGGAGGAAGAAGAGGAGGAGGGTGACGGGGAGGAAGAGGAAGAGTCGGACACCCATGAAGAGGAAGAAGAAGAAATAGATGAAATAGACATGGAAGTTAGCTACCCTCATCAACCTCAAAGATCTAGTCCAACAGACACAGTGGCAGATCCTGTGTCTATCAGAGTGGTCAACAGTGTCAACGCGCATACTCCTCGTTATTCTTAATTAAGATATTGCATTTCCTGATTAACGCGACCGATCGGCTCTTTTAGCTCGTATGTCCCGTTTAATTCCTAACTAGGATGGGCAATTAACGTAATAGAAAAGGAAAACGAGCAAGAAAAGAAAAGAAAAGAAAAGATAAGAGAAGAGAAGAAGAAAATAGAAAATTATTTATCCTTAGTCGAATAAACGGATTTTATAAATCCATTTATAAAACTTAATCTTATTATCGTATGCGCATGTTTTTCTTTCTTTTTTTTTTTTATTATATTTATCTATTTATATATATATATTTTTAAATATTTTTCTATT
>OU427005.1:1941331-1943831 GCA_911387935.1 Dolichovespula saxonica | reverse complement strand
AGGCGAGAGAAGGCCAGGGGACTTGGTGAGTTCTCGGCTCTCGGCTCAGTCGGACGCGCGATTACAAGCAGCACAGAGCATCTCTGGAGAGAGAGAGACGCGTGAATACAACGTGGGTTCTCTCTCCCTCTCTCTCTCTCTCTCTCCATTTCTCCTTCTCTATCTTACACACACACAACACACACACACACACACACACCACATATACGAATTCGCTCACTCACTCACTCGTACGCTATTCGCTCTCACTCTATCACACGTACACGCTTACACACTTTCATTCTCTCTTTCTCTTTCTATACTCACAACTTCACGTATACATACATATATGATATATATATATATATCCATACATATATATATATATATATTTATATATATATATATATATACTTACGTACGTCTATAGCCCGAAAGTGTTTTCGATCGCGACGACCACGTGCCGCCGGCTTCGAGTTGCTCTCTATCTCTCTCTATCTTTATCTTTCTCTCTTTCTCTCTCTCTCTCACACACTCTCTCTCTCTGTCTTTTCTTTTCCTTCTTTCTCACTCTTTCTCACTGAGAAACATATACCAATAGTGTACGTACATACGTATACGTGACGTACGAGTCAAACCTTTCTCTCTCTCTCTTTCTCTTACTCTTTCTCTCAACATACACACACACACACACACACACACACATGTATATATATATACACAAACACACACTCACAGCGTATATTCGTTCACCTAACTCGCGATAGGACTCTCCGTACGCGACGGATTTCGAATTCGCATTCGCGCGCTCGAACATTGTCAGGGACGGACTGGTTGGTGTGCTCCATACGATTCTCCCAAAGGATTATTTTTCACGATTATCAATTCGTACGGCCGTTCGCAATTATTATTTCTTAGTACGTTCTATCACCTTTTTTTTTTTTTTATTTACCTTGTCTCAACTATATCCTCCTTCTTTTCTCTCATTTCTTTTATCTCTCTCCTACTCTATCTATCCATCAATCCATCCGTCTGTCTCTCTCTTTCTCTCTCCCCTTCCTTTTTTCCCCTCTTATATCCTCGTATTCTATCAGTCCTTCTTATCTCTCTTCATTCTCCTTTTCTGTCTTCTTCTTCTTCTTCTTCTTCTTTTTCCCCCTTCCTCACCCCCCTTCCTCCGGTCTAACGTTTCGATACCATTGAATGCATCGTTGATGGAGAACGGTAACTGCGATTAGATGAGAGGAATAGAAGAAAAAGAGAACATGAATCCCTGGGAGAGGGCGGTGCTCGTCACAGTGTGTGGGTGGTTTGTCAGTTGGTGACTATCGTGAAGTACTATATCGATAATAAGCCAAGAGCGAGAAGAGAGAGAGAGAGAGAGAGAGAGAGAGAGAGAGAGAGAGAGAGTGTGTGGGACGGGGGCGCACAGGGCAAAACAGGAAGAGGAAATTGTTTCGATTCTCGAACGGCTCTTTTGGATGAATAGGGAGAGAAAAAGGTTGCGAGGAAAACGGAGGGATTGAAGACTACGGAAATACGGAAGGATAAGGAGAAGAGGGATTGAAGAAGAAGAAGAGAGTGTGTGTGAGAAAGACAGAGACAGAGAGAGAGAGAGAGAGAGAGATAGGGGGAAAAAAAAGGAAAAGAGGAAAATCATTTCTTCATATTCCTCTCGCGTTTTCCCTCCCTACCGCCCAACCCCTGCCAACCCTCGGAGCGCGTTCAACCCTTTCGCCGAATGTCACGAGGATTCTGATCTTTCATCGTCGGGTAAGTAAGAATGTTTTTTGATATTTCTTCTCTTTTTTATTTCGTCTTCGGTTCGTTCCCACCTTATCTCGTAACGTTCGTATACGTTGGGACGAATCACCCAAGGGATGTCGGACGAAATTAATTAATAACATTAATCGTCGATTAATGTTATCGGACGATTCGTTTGGAAGGCGATTGTTCAAAAAAAAAAAAAATATATATTAATTAAAAATGAAAAACAAGAAGAAGAAAAATATATATAAATATGTAAAAAAATGGCGAAAAAATTCGACAAGGACTTAGTCCCCTTAACGGATCTTCTCTATGTATTTGTTCGTGTGCGTGTTTGTGTGCGACGTGTGCGCGTCCGTCCATTCGTCCGTTCGTTCGTTCGTTCGTTCGTTCGTTCGTTACGTACCAAGGGGCAGTGGATAATATTACAAGAAGGTGGATCGACTTCGAGAGAGATACAGAGAAAGAGAGGAAGTTAGGGTATACTAACCGTGTCTACGCCTTATGATGATATTGGGTTTCCCTTACGGTTTCTTAGATTCGCCGTTTGGAATTTATTTCGAGCGGAAAACGCGTTCTGGAAAGGAATGGTGGAGCGAGCTATGCGTCTCCTGAGCCTTTTTATGAGAATTCGGTGAAATCGAGAGAAACAGAAAGAGAGAGAAAGAGAGAGAGAGAGAGAGTGCGCGCGAGAAAGAGAAAGAGAGAGAGAGACAGAGGGAGAGAAACAGAGAGAGAGAGAGAGAAGAGGGAT
>OU427005.1:1928831-1936331 GCA_911387935.1 Dolichovespula saxonica | reverse complement strand
TTCATGCCCTTTATTCTCTCTCCCTCTCCCTTTTTCTCTCCCTTTCTCTCTCTCTCTATATATATATATATATGTATATCTCTATCTATTATCCATCTATCTCTCTTTCTCCGTCTTGTTGTCTTTCTCCTTTTTTTTTATTTTCTCACGAGACACACATTTATCATTCCATCGTGGTAGTAAGAAAAACGTTCTATTAATTAAGAAATCTACTTTCTCTCCATAGATCGATAATTAATATTTATCAATTTATCTAATACGTTTGCCGGTCTTCCGCCCGTATTCTTTTTTTTTTTTTTTCTATATTATTCCCAATAGGCGAGGGGAGGTATTTTTATTTTTTTTATTTCCTCTTTATTTAATCGCAAAAATTATGAAAAGAGAGAAAAAAAAAAAAGAAAGAAATGTTTTCGCACAGAATGTTAATCCGTTTTATTTCTGGTCTTTTCTTTTCTTTCTTCGTTTAAATATTCGTCGACATTATCGCGTCCTTTTTTCGGTTGAAATTAATAAAAAGAACAAGAAAAAGGAAATAAATAAATAAATAAATAAATAAATAAATAAATAAAAATAATCCGTTAAGAGATATTATATCGAAACGATAAGAAAAGAGGATGAATAAACGAATGCAAAAAAAATGGACGAATAAGATGTGAGAGATAGATAGAGAAAAAGAGAGAGAAATAGAAATAGGGAGAAGGATAGATGATTATGGTTAAAGCTTTGTAACACGAGGGAACGTTAGGTGAGACTTTACGGACACCCGGTATTTTGCGGTGTAACGCGCGCACGTGCACCGCGTTGCAGTTCGTATACGTGTACTAACCCACACAGCTAGGTGGCCGGTGAACCGAGCATTATAGTGCCCTGCAAGAAACGTCGGGCTGGTGCATTGACCGCGGTTGACCACACGTCATCGAATGAGTGACGTCACACGGAGTTTATTGCACGAATGCTACGTCACGCTTCGTTGCGCCGAAGAAGAAGACGAATACACCGAACGTACGCAAAGGATACCCGAATTTTGCGAATTTTTATTTTTCTATCGGCACGTTTGCCCGTCGGGAAAAGGAAAAAAAAAAAAAATGAAGGAAAAGTCGCGACGCGAATTACGTCTCGTTCGAATAAATTACTCATAGTTTTCTTTCTCTCTTTATTTATTCGTTTATTTATTTATTTTTTGGTACTCTTAAATAAAGGAACAATCATCGATGTTTCATCGAGAAAAAAAAATAAGCGATGAATATTTCCTTATAAGCGTTTTATAAGTGAGAGGGGGAGAGAGAGAGATAGATAGATAGATAGAGTGAGAGAGAGAGAGAGAGAGAGAGAGAGAGAGAGAGAGAGAGAGAGAGAATATGTGCAGAATTCGATGCACGTTGTTTTTCTATCCTTGTTTATCTTAAATGAAGATCTATTATTTAGGAATAAATTGGGATTCTTGTCGTTCTTTTTGTTTTTGTTTTTGTTTTTTTTTCAAATATTATTATCGATAAAAATAAAATTATCGGTTTTTTAAAGAAAAAAAAAGAGAAAATAAGATTATGCGATATAGATCTCTCTTGTTAATATGATGAGTGATAGAGGGAGAGAGAAAATGTGTAGACCTCGATCCGCATTATCTTTTCATTTCTATTCAATCTCAATCGAGATCGGATGTACAGAAATAAATTAAATTTTCATTCATCTTATCGTTGGGTTTATATATATATATATATATATATATATATATATATATATATATATATATATATATATATTTCTTTTTTTTTTTACCTCCCTTATATTATTAACAACGAATAATTTGGAATATTTAAATAAGAAACGAACGATAGGATCTTTATTACGAGTACCAGAGAGAGAGAGAGAGAGAGAGAGAGAGAGAGAGAGAGAGAGAGAGAGTGAAATATTGCGATGCATGAATTAATATTCTCCTTTTATTCTTATCTGTTTAATTGTGAATGAAATATCAAGTATAGATAAACGGATAAATAAATTATACGAAAATTACATTTTTTAATAATTGTTTGTTTCATTCGTAAGAGAAAACAATTTTCAATTTATTCAAAGAAAAATTGATTACGGATATTTCTCTCGTTTGTATGAAAAGTGAGAGAAAGAGAGAGAGAGAGAGAGAGAGAGAGAGAGAAAGAGATAGAGAGAGAATGTGCAGATATGGATCAATATTCTTTTTTTATCCTTGTCTATTTAATCGCCAATGAAATATCAAGTATACATACAAATGCATGAATAAATTATAGAAAATATTCTGTATCACTCGTAGTAATTGTTCGTATTATTCGTATAAAAAGTAATTTTCGATGTATTTAGAGAAAAATTATTGATAAATCTCTCTCTCTCTCTCTCTCTCTGTCTATTTCGTATGAAAAGTTAAAGAAAAGGGAGATATAATATGCGGATACGAATTTAATTGCCAATAAAATCGACAAGGATACACAACGTCGAGTGCACATAAAAACACATAAATATGTGATAGAAAATATTGTATAACTCGATAATTGTTCGTATTATTCGTAAGAAAAGAGAAATTTTGGATAAGTTTAGAGTAAAAATTATTGACGGATTATTCTCGTTCGTACGAAAAGTCAGAGAGAGAGAGAGAGAGAGAGAGAGAGATAGAGATAGAGATAGAGATAGAAATAGAGAGAGAGAGAGAGAGAGAGAGAGAGAGAGAGAGAGAGAGAGAGAGAGAGAGAGAGAGAATGTGCAGACTTCGATTCATCATGGTCCACCGCGGGCTATGCCCATGAATAAGTTAACGAAGAGGCGTGGGAGGACCAAGATTTTCCTACGACGACTATGCGCGAGAGCGGTCTACCTGCGAGCATAATAGCATGGTTTATACATAGAACCATGCTAGAGAGAAAGAGAAAGAGAGAACAAAAGAGAAAGATAGACAGGCAAAAAGAGTGAGAGAGAGAGAGAGAGAGAGAGGGAGGGAGAGAGAGGGAGGGATAGGGAAGGAGAGAGGTAGAGAGAGAGAGAGAGAGAGAGAGAGAGAGAGAGAGAGAGAGAGAGGTATGGCTTATACCTTAGCGAAGTGTAAGTGCCGGGCGAGTTCGTTCCCTCGAACGAGTAAATCAAGTCGCTGGTCCGCGAAGAGCCTTAATGCTTTACTCTCGAGAGAAAGAGAAAGAGAAAGAAGGAGAGAGGAGAGAGGAGAAAGAGAGAGAGAGAGAGAGAGAGAGAGGAGACACGCTAAGAATGGTCTGATATTTTTTTCAAACTCCAAACTCTCTCAAACTCGACTCTCTCTTTGCGCATTTTCTTTTTTTTCCATTCCTCTTTTTTCCCTTTCCTCTTTTTTCCCTTTCCTTTTTCCTTTTCCTTTTTCTTGGGCTTTTATTTTTCCTTTCTTTTTCTTTTTTCCTTTCCTTTTTTTTCTTCTCCCCTTCCCCCCCCCCCCACCCCGACCAGTCAATCGCACTCGATTTATCTCGATTTATCGTTCATCGATTCACGTATACACATAGAATCTTAAGATATAATATTGGATTATTATTGTTATTGTTATTATTATTATTATTATTATTATTATTATTATTATAGCTTAGTACCACGTCGCAGATTGATTATTTCATTGCTAAAGAAAATTCGTTTCTAATGTTTATTAGATATTTCTTTTTTGCTTACTTTTTCTTTTCTTTTTTTATTTCATTTTTTTTTTTTTTTATTTTTCACTGATAAATTATCGTCGTGCTCTAATCAGTAGTTTAATTCATTTCTCTCTCTCTCTCTCTCTCTCTCTCTCTTTCTCTCTTTATAATCATTTTTAAAAATGATACTCATCAAATTACAAAATATTCTAATTTCATTATTACCAGACGATATCTCTCGAGCATTATTTCGTTAATCGCATAATCGTTATCCCCCGTTGAAAATATTGTTGAAAATTTGTTGAAAATATTGAAAATTTATTTCGAAGGAAAAGTCACTAAAAAAAAAAAGACCAAAAAAAAAGAAGGAAGCAAGAAAGAAAGAAAAAATCTGATCCCAGTACGATTACATACGTTAAATACAAATTCCTGATTTTCTTCTGACGAATCCCCTCCTCCCCGTCGATCTCCGCCCTTCGCCGCTCTTCCCCCTCTCCCTCTCTCTCTCTCCTCCTCTTCCTCCTCCACCTCCCGCCCGGACTGTCCCCAATAATCGTTAAACAACGAATTAAAACTATCAGGGATGATATATGGTAATAAACGAAAAGAGAAACGGAGATGGGAATACAGGGATACGGTGATAGTGATAGAGAGATAGAGATAGATAGATAGAAAGATAGAGATGGGGCTTAGAGAGAGAAAGAGAGAGAGAGAAAGAGTGAGAAAGAGAGAGGGAGAGAGAGTACGAGAGAGTGACCGGTTACGGCCCTGAAGCCAGAAACTCTTACTCTGACAAGTAGGAGTAGTAGTTGGTTGGTTCTTCGATACGGGAGACCGTTTAAACGATTGCATCGTTCTTGGTGTGCAAGGAGGCAGCAAGCACGGCTGAGCTACGAGAAAGTATCCGGCAACTTTCTCCGCTGGGTTTAGTTTGCACCACGGGTCACCAGGCACACGGACATTAAGAGCGAACGAATGCGCTCTTGTCTGCCGCGAGTCGACGTGCACACGACGACGACGACGACGGCGACGACAACAACGACGAGGACGACGACGACGACGGCGACAATGACGACAGCACAACAACGACGACATGGACGACGACAGTGACGACAACGACTAGAGAGAGAGTCGAATGTGATTTCTGCATTCTACGAATGCGTACCACATACGCGTTACACGTACACATAATACTATGGATAAACACACACACACATATATATATATATATATCATACATACATTTTTATATAGGTAGATATGTATATAGATACTATATACAACAACAAATATACATATACATACATATACATACATATATATATATATATATATATATTTATTTATTTATTTATATATATATGTACGTACGTACGTATGTACGTACGTATGTATGTATGTTTGTATGTATATCTATATGTACAGTTGAACAGGCAGGGGCCACGATAAACATCTTGGAACTGGATTCGATAGAAACGAAAGAACTCGACTCGTGCCAAGAATTTTGAAGTACTCCTCATCCCTCCCTCCCCCCCAACGTCGCCCGACCCTCCGAACGACCGACCGAACGACCGCCCGCACGACCACCACCACCACCACCACCCACACCCCCACCCTATCTCAGTGCCGATTTCAAGCAGAAAGATTATCCTCGTTTTATCGGAAGGGAAAGTTTTTTTTCTTTTCTTTCTTTCTTTTTTTCTCTCTCTCTCTTTTCTTTTCTTTCTCTCTCTCTCTTTCCTTTTCTTTTTTTTCCTCTCTCTCTCTCTCTCTCTCTCTCATTCTTCTTCCACTTCTTCCTTTTCTTCGTTCTTTTTTTTTTCTGTTAATCTTTTTTTTTTTCTTAATCTCGCAAACGAAGGAGTAAGGAGAGGTGGTGATAGGGGATGAGAAGGAAGAAGGAAAATTAAAGAAGAGAGAATAAAACGCGAAATGGGACACGGTCTTTTCAGTTTTCTTCTCTCCATTTTTTCTTTCTCTTTCTTCATCCTTTTTTCTTTTTTCGTTATCACGATCGTCGATATCTTATGAATGGTAAGTAACGACGGTAGGTTTTAGAATGGGCATTGGATATAATTAATTCGTCTTTCCTTTTACTTTCTTCTTTTTCCTTTTTTCTTTTTTTTGCCTTTTTTCTTCTTTTCGAATCGAACAGCTGACGATTCAAATGAGAATGCCAAAAGCGAAATTTCGCGTGGCCTAGAAACACGCAATCGGGACGAGTTGGTTAGGTAAGATACGTGCCAAGTGCCAAAAGTATGAGATACCTCTTGACATAATCTTTGTCAAATTCGAAAAAGAAAAAGAAAAAACGAAAAGAAAAGATAGAAGGAGAAAAAAGAAATTTTTCTTTTTTCTATTTCGATATAAAATCGATCGACCAACGTCTTCTCGTCGTTCGATTCAATTCGATTGATCATACGTTATTATTATTGTTATCGTTGTTACTATTATTATTATTATTTTTTTTTTTTTATTATTATTAGTAGGATGATCGTCAAATCGAAAGATCGATTAACACGTTCTGTTACTCTGTCATAAAACTTTTTTTTCTCTCTCTCTCTCTCTCTCTCTCTCTCTTTCTTTCTCTCTCTTTTGCTCATTATCGAAACTCTCGAGCGAGCATTAGGCAATCGTCATACCGTCTGACTTTAACATTGGCCCAAATATTGGCCAGTGGCCCCCGTGACTAGTTACATTAAAAGGTTGAATCGCTGATTGGAGGGGAGGTGGGAGGAGGGGGGCAACGACGAGAAAAGAAGAGTGACAGTATAGTTGTAGATTGATCATTCCAATCGGTTGATAAGAAAAACAATGTCGTTGACTTACACTAGCCAACCAAATAATCTAATATGCTACTAGATATGTCTGTCTGATTCCGTATGTGTGTGTGTGAGTGTGTGAATGTTAGTAGGTGTGTGTGGATACATATAAATATAATAAATATTACGCGTACATGATCGAATTGAAATGAATCGAGAAGGAAGATAGATAGGATCGATACTATCGATTCTACCGATTTCTCTCATACTTCTCGTTCACTTCTCGATGGAAGGTGAAAAGTGAGAGTACGTCCTTAAACGATGGACCACTCGTCGAGTTTCAAGGAATATTTACTTAAACGGATTGATCATGCATCTGTATGTGTGTATGTGAGAGAGAGAGAGAGAGAGAGTGTGTATGTGTATATCTGTGTCTGTGTATGTATTATATGTACCTAGATACATAAATGGATAAATTTTATTTATATTTGGATATGTTTAAAATTGCAACAATCAATTTTAATTTCAAACGACGTCATTTTCATTATTAAATTTAATGTATTATATGACGAGAGAATAAAATTTTCGATTTGAATAATAAATCGTATTATTTTAGAAAAATTAAAAAAATATAATATGTATATATATATATATATATATATATATATATATATATATATATATAGAGAGAGAGAGAGAGAGAGATAAATTTTATTTATATTTAGATGTGTTTAAAATTACAAAAATTAATTTTAATTTCAAACAACGTCATTTTCATTATTAAATTTAATGTATTATACGACGAGAGAGTAAAATTGTCAAGTTGAATAATATCGTATTATTTTAGAATAATTACAAAGAAATAATATACATATATATATATATATATATATATATATATATATATATACACATTATTATTATACTTATACATTTATATGTATATACATATACGTATATACAATACATTTGTTTATTATAAATTTATTTTTCTTTTTTTTTGTATCCATAAAACACTCGAAAGAAACGGATAATGTCATGGATATATATTTTCTATTTTCTGGATAGCTCGAAAGGGATAGGAGAAAGACAATTTCGATCCTCTTTCTCTCTTTTCTTCC
>OU427005.1:1913831-1916331 GCA_911387935.1 Dolichovespula saxonica | reverse complement strand
ATAATAAAAAGAAACGTCGATTTAACGCGAAGGTGATTACCTAATAGAATCCTTTCTTCGAGAGAAAATGAAACTCGTTAAAGTGGCGGTTAAAGGTACGCGAGCGCATCGCTCTCCGTTGTGTGTGTTGTGTATAGTGTGCCGGTGAAAATAAACGACTCTCTGGCGGTGGTAATCGCATACGATCGAGGAAGTGATCGAGCATTATGGGTCCGGTGTACCGCACGGGGTGTTGACTTACGAAAAAAATTTTTTAGTTAACTCTCACACCATGCGTAATCTCGTTTTCCTATTCCTTCGTTAACGCGTAAATTAACGTAAATTAGATTGTATTCCGCCCCATCCCACCCCCACCCCGCCCCTTATGATAATTCATTTCAATTCCGCAATTTTTTATTGTCACGTATTTGTCACTTCATTTATCGACCGATTCTTCTTTCTCTCTCTCTTTCTCTCTCTCTTTCAAAATATTTTTTTCACCTTTCTTTTCTGATTTACGCTTCCTCTTTATATGTATGTATATATAGTCGTTTATATATATATATATATATATATATATATATATATATAGTCGTTGATCATCATGCTACGCGATATTAATTAAATTAATTAATTCCTCGGATATAACGTGGAAGTCACGTTTCTTTTTCTTCTCTTTCTTTTTTTTAAAGAAATAAAAATTATATATATATATATATATATATATATATATATATATATATATAAATATATGTTTTTTCATTTTTTTTATCGATAGAATTACGTCGTCGCCTAGGTGGAAAAAGTTTTTATATCATACTTTTTTCTTTTCTTTGTGTACACAGGCGTGAATAAAAATTATACGGTCATAACGGGTTAATGATGAAAAAAGAAAAAAATTGATATTATACATATCGAATATAAATTTTTTTTTCTTTTTAGAGATTAGATCGAATTAATATTAATCAAGTTTTTTTTAAATTACAGTTCATATATTCGTGTGTATATACATAAATGTGTGTGTGTGTATGTATATGTATATGTATATATATATACACATATATATATGTATATGTATATATATATATGTATATGTATATGTATATGTATATATAGATTTCTCTTTAAAAGTCTTTTTTGCATTTCTGTGATCTTATAAACGTCGGAGAACGCATAAGGTGCAGAATAAATGTGTTCTCGTCGGTCTTGCGTGCACGTACGGGCGAAAATAAGACGCACAAACTATATTTTGTACACGTATTTTCAGCCTAGGCTAACCTTCGGACACTGAAATTACATGTTTCTCTCTCTCTCTCTCTCTCTCTCTCTCTCTCTCTCTCTTTTTCATACTTCATCGAAACGTTTCTTTGGCTTGTAACGCGAAATGACCTTTTAATACGAAACACACACATTTTTTTTCCTTTGATTTTTTAATTATGAAACTTGCCTCCGTTAATTATCATTTGACAGTTTAATGCGTAATTTTAAAACTTAAACGGTATGTAACGGAAAGAGAAAGGAAGATTGGGAAGAGAAAAATGGGAGGGAGAGGTAAATTAAAATTTAGAAAGAAAAAAAAGAAAGAAAAAAGCGAAGAAAAGATATCTAAGTTAAATAATAATGTTCTCGTTTTATACGTATATAATAAATAAATAAATAAATATATATATATATCGTATATGCATATATAAATTATTCTAATAGACAAATTTTTTTTTTAAATATATGATAATAAGCTCTAGATATTAATACACTTCACGTATGCATATATTTATATAGATACAAATCAATATTTACAATGAATCCTTATTAGAAAAAGTTATACTTTAATGTATTGAAATTATTAATCTCCAATATAAATGTATTTAAATATAATAACAAACATAATTTCATATATATATATATATACATATATAAAAAATGATATACTAAATTATAGAAACGATCGGACGATTATTTTTAAACGACGCAAAAACGAGCGTATACGATTTTAAAAGTGGTCGGCGGGGGTTGGGTGGGTGGGGGACGGGGGTTCGTTTCAAGCGATCGGAATAAAATTCTCCTTCCTTTCTTTCGTTTTCTTTTTTTCGTTATTTTTTTTTTTTTTTTTTTTTTCTTTAAATCCAATTCGCAAATTTATTATCATAGCACGCGGCAATAACCGATCGATGAAAATGTGAAGGAGGAGGTGTTAGCGCGCGAACCTCATCCGTCTCTCATTCTCCTCCTTTTCTTTTGCCTCTTATTCATCCGGCGACCGGTTACGTGGCGACCTTCACGCGGCTCTCAGGGCCGAGGGCCAAAACCGTCCGTGGTGTGTGTTTAGTATTGCGCCGGTATACGTTCAATAAATATCAGGATGGCGTGCTATAAGGGCCCCGTAGCCTCGCGGCCCATATATACAATTTCGAGTGTCCCTGAAAACGTACACACGCGCACGAACACGCACACATATTGGCATATCCGTGGCAACACACCACGCGCCATATCTCAACGGTTTATTATTTCATTAATTTCGTCT
>OU427005.1:1901331-1908831 GCA_911387935.1 Dolichovespula saxonica | reverse complement strand
AAGAAAAAAGAAAAAAAAAGAAAAGTAAAGAAAAAAACGTTGCAATTTTTCACGATTCTTTTTTTTCTTTTTTTTTTTTATTTATTACTCCAATATTTTACGAAGCGTATAAATGCAAATACGCGAACGTATACGCCCGCGCGTGTGTTCTTTACCGCGCATGGCCGTGTGTTCTTGGATATAACAAATTACATCGAAAGACAAATTGTTGCTAACATCCATCATTCGTATCTTATTTCATTTCGATCGTTTATTATAATATTTTCGTTTCGATGTTTCTTCTTTTTTTTTATTTATATTTCTTTATCTTCTCTTTCTCTCTCTCTCTCTCTCTCTCTCTCTCTCTCTCTTTGCCTTTTCTCATTTTATTTATAAACCCTCCCATATCCCTTCCCACCCTTCGATCGCTTCGAATTATTATTATTTTCTTCTTTGCGAAACGACTTCGTCGTAATCGAGAGTTTAACAACGATTACTTCATTTCGTAGCGCAAAGGATAACGCTGAATCAAATGTTATTGTTGCCAACGATTAAACAATTACTCGCCAGCTGCAAATTACTCGCCGAAGGTAGACCTTGAAACCGTTTACCTTCGAAACCGTATGCGCTGTTAGCATTATTGTTAACGTTCGTAACTATAGTGAGCCTCTTCGTACGTTTTTCGATGTAACGAATTCTCGCCCGAGTCGAAATTTTCGTTATTAATTTGTAAAAAAAAAAAAATTGGATATCTTCTTTCAAGATTTCATAGGATTTATTTAAAAAAATGATATATTCGGAGAGAGAGAGAGAGAGAGAGAGAGAGAGAGAGAGAGAGAGAGAGATGGAGAGAGGATGTTGAATACGAAATAAATTTAAAAAAACTTTTTTTTTTATATATTGTACCTTTGTAATCGTTATATTTATTACAATTTTTATTTCATTTGTTGAACCTGTCTAATCGAGAATTTCGAAATTTTTCATTTTTAATTCTTTAAAGAGAGGGCACATTTTATTTGTGGAAATTTTCAAATGTTTCTGTCAAGTAGAGATATCTGTCGATATGGAATTATATCGTTAATTAAATATCAACAATTTATCAAATATTAATAATTACATAGTAAGACAGATTAATATTATATACCTTTAATTTACTAATCGCGACGTAAATCTAATATTAGATCTGATATTAGTCGGATATAATATCGTCAATTATATATTAATAAATAATACATTAATTAATAAATATATATATTCTTATATTAATTAAAATATATATATATATATATATATATATATATATATTTTTTTTTTTTTACTTAAGAATGGTATACGTGACAGATCTGATTTTAATAAAGTTAATTAAATATTAATAAATAATTAAGAAATTTGTTGGTTATTATCTTTTTTTTTGTAAATTCAAAAATATAATAGAAACTTTTTTTTTAAAGAACTTAGGAACGTATACGTATCTCTAACGTGATCGTATCGTGAAATTCTAATAGTAGTAAAAGTAAATCTCTCTCTCTCTCTTTCTTTTTCTTAGTCAACACACGATCACGAAGTTGTACGTGACACCAAAGAAACAGTTTCTTCGTAGAAGACTCGTGTCTTTTGCACATTCATTACCGATTAATTAGGTTAACACGGTGATTATCGAGGAAATTCTTGAATAAATCGTACATACACGCCACCGCTACATCTATTATCTATTTCGTTTATTTTCCTGTAAATAAAAAACAAAACAAAAAAAAAAGCGAAAGAAAACGCACTCGTTACAATTGTTATTCGCACGTATCGTCATAACTATTAGAAGTAATACGTTTAATCCTTGATATTGAACGGATTATTGTGAAACGTAACTTTCAATGATATCTATTTTTATCGTTATTATATATTTTTATGATTCAAAATTACATTATAATTGTGACGATACACAAGTGTAATATAATTATGATGCATTTAAAGATGGTTATATTTATATATATTATTTATATATAAGAAAAAAAAAAAAAAACGAAAAAAGAAATAAATACATAATTCTATATAAATTTCTAACAAAGGTAATACGACGATTAGAATGTGCAGGATCGATCGATCGATCGATCGATCGATTTCGAAACTAGTTGAAGTTTGTCCATTCTATTTGTTATTCTTTCTTTTTCTTTATTTTATCCCACGCTCGTTTTCTTTTCTTTCCTCTCTGTTGTTGGTGTTTTTTTTTTTCTTATTATTATCTTTTCTCTCACTTCATTTTCACGCGGGAAGACTCGTTCGACAAAATTTTGCGGCTTCGTCTTTGGCACCTCGTGTACGACCAATAATTCGTTTCTTTTTTCTTTTTCTTCTTTATATATATATATATATATCTTATCAAGAGACATAAAACAAAATTCGTGATGACAAAGAGAGTACATGGCTATTACGGCAATTATAATGTTTACAAACAAATAACACACACTCTTCACTCCCTCCCCCCAACCATCGTCGTCTTTTCTCCTACACCTACCCACCTACTCCCACTTGACCAACCCCCACCACCCCCCTCATACTCCATAATCCTCTTTTGCTCACTCACAAGTATCTTGTGTACGTAACATTTTTCTTGCGTTTTATTTTCGTTGTCGTGTTCCGTTTTTGTTTTGTTCTTCCTTCTCTTCTTCTTCTTCTTCTTTTTTCCTTTTAAACGCAACAAAAATATTTCGGATGTACAAACGAGCGCGTGCGCGTGCGTGTATGAGCATACACGTGTATTCCTTTTCGCGATTCTCTCTCTCTCTCTCTCTCTCTCTCTCTCTCTCTCTCTCTCATGAATTTTCATTACGGATTATCGCGTTGATGCGGGCTTAAAGACATTATATCGATCTTCGTCCTTCTCTTGAACGGTATTGCGAGTTTTAAAAGAGTTTTGTGGATCTCGGTGTAAAGAGGGAATCGCGTCGATCGGTACGTAAATTTTCTTTATTGAGATACGTATAAAAAAAAAAAAAAAACATAACAAGAAGAAAAAAAAAACAAAAAAAAAAGATAGGGAAAAAGCAACAGGAAATTTTTTCACGGGTTTTATATATTTGCGTATCGTAATATCTGACAATGATCGTACCGTGTAATTGAGTTAATTATTTTTATCAAAAAAAAAAGCAAATAGAGAAAAGAAAAGCATAATAAGTCATTTCTTATGTGAAAATATATTGTCGATCGTATGTCACATGTAAAACGGTATTAATATTTTGCGAATCGGTTGTATTAGTAATTGAAACTGTTTCTTTCTTTTCCTAAATGTGTGCACACAGTAGAAAGTTTTGTATTACAAGTTGAATATTAAAAATTAAAATAATTCGGTAATATACGTGTATATACAAATATATATATATATATATATATATATATATATATAAATATTTATATTTATATTTATATTTATATTCGATTACTAATCAGAATGCATAACATGCGCGAACATATTCACGATCGATAAAAGAATTTATTCAATCACGAAAAAATCATGGATTTTTTTAACACCATCGATATAATTATTCATTATTTTCTTTAATATATGTATATCTCAAAGATTTAAATCTTACTCTCCCTCTCCCCCATTCTCTCTCTCTCTCTCTCTCTCTCTCTCTCTCTCTCTCTCTTCCGTTCATTTTTTTTCTCTTTTTATTAGGGCGTTTTAATTACGGAGTAAGTTTTACGAACAGCGACAGTCACGATGACGACGACGACGACGACGACGACGACGACGACGACGATGACGAAACGATGACGTCAACGACCTTCATTCTCTCTCTTTTTTTCTCTCGTTTCCTTTTTTTTTTTCTCTTTCCTCCTCGTCGAATCTGCACGTGTGTCCTAAAACATTTATAATATTCTTTAAAAAAAAAAAAAAAAAAAAAAAAAGAAGAAATAGAGAGAGATAGAGAGAGAGAGAGAGAGAGAGAGAGAGAGAGACGCACAAAAAAGAGACGCGAAAAAAAAAGAGGAAAAAGAAATCACTCGAAATTCCGAACGAATCCTTTTATTTATTATTTTCAATTGTTCGTCCCGCGTCAATAGGGAGTCACATCCACGAACCTAACAGAATTATTATCAACGTAGTCCATCGAACGTATTGAAAAGTGACCGTCGTCTTCAAGGAAGTTCTCTTTTGCGTGAGCACGCGCGCGCACAGGGACACAGACACACACACTATCTCTCTCTCTCTCGCGATTTCTTACTCACTCGTTCGCTCGCTCACTAACTAACTAACTCACTCTTTCTTAACATCGAAGAAGCGTGTTCTCCGTCATCGTCGTAGTAGTGCCTTTATGCGCGTATCTAAAAGTGTAACGCGATGACGAGGCGTCGTAAATCGAAATAAATCGCAAAGAAATATCTTTTAGAGCAACTTTGCCTCTACCGTGCGTTCGAGAAGACATTTTTTTTTTTTTACTTTTTATTTTTTGTTTTTTATTTTTCTTCCCTTTTTTCCATTCATTGGAAATTGTTAAAAGGTGAAAATAAATTGTGGACGCAAGAGAAGGAGATCCGAGGTATCCTTTTGATTGGTTATTATCCTTAGAACGCTTTCGTTTCGTCTATCAGTTATGTACTCGTTTATACTTTCGAGCGATATGGATATGTAAAAAGATTATTTATTTATTTATTATTATTATTATTATTATTGTGATTTATGATATGTTTAAATCTGTGCGATCACTATCGTCATATTTAATTTATTTATTACATTTTGTACGATTAATATTCATTGGGTGATCATGATTATGATATAATTTGTAAATATTGGATCGAGGACATTTTTTATGAATTTCTATTTGGTATATGTACGTATGTACATAAATATATATAACATATATATTATATTATATTATATGTATGTATGTGTGTTTGTAACAAATGATGTAGAAAAAAAAAATGAAACTAGTAGAGAATGATGAGTAGGTATTGGTGGTAAAAAAAAGTGTAGGTATGTAAAAGTATACTGGAAATTCATTAGTCACAGGAGCCATTTTCACTGATGGGCAAACGTGTCCTGTGAAAGACAAAAAGCAGTCGATCGGTTTTTCCTGGATCGTGGGTTTCTGAACAGATGTTAGAGAGAAAGAAAAAGAGAGAGAGAGAGAAAGAAAAAGAGAAAGAAAAAGAGAGGTATCATTTTTCTTCATCTTCTTCTTCATCTTCTTTTTCTTCTTCTTCTTTCGTTTCTTTTAACCTAGATTACTATCGTCGATTTCACCCAACGTTTCGCGCTTATCTTTCTCGGGTCTTCGTCGCCTTGAAAAGTTACCTCCCCCCTCCCTCCCTCCCCCCCCGACATCGATACACCTCAATGGATTACGGAACAACGCTAGTCGAGTTTGTCGAAGAAGAAAAAAAAAATAAATAGAAAAGAAACGAAAGAAACGAAAGAAAAGGTAAAGAAGAGGAGAGAGAAAAAAAAAGAAAGAAAAAGTTTAAGGATATTTTTCGCTCGGCGACGCTCGAGCACTTGTTCGACTTATCAATGGTAAAGAAACGTTAAACCATAACGAATGTTGGTATCGAGAAAAAAGATGAAGGATCCATCGATCGATCGATCGATCTAACGATAGGGCCGAGTGTATAACTATCGAGGAGTATAATACGTTTCGGATATTTTGTATTTAAAACGGGGTTGAAAGAGATTCTTCGAGTTTAGGAGAACAAAAAAAGAAAAAGGAGAAAAAAATTATTAATTGTAGTCTTAAATTTAATCGCAAAGAGATACACATATAATTCGATAATGGCAGAGAAGAGGAAGAAGGATCGACCGATCGATCGATCGTTTCGAGTGTTCGGAGTATCGACCGATGGGAATGATGTATAGAGTTCGTAATGTAAAAGAAATTATAGAAATTTTTCAGGAGGAAGTTTATTTATTTATTTATTTATTTTTTTTTTTTATTTAATATTTCGTTCTTTTTTCTTTTCTCTTTCTTCGTCTTAAGTTTAATCTTTAAATTTAATTTCAAAGATATATCCATGTGATACGGTGACGAGGAAAAAGATGAGGTGTCGAGTGTGACTCGATAAGATAAATTAACTATTATTAATATTAGATATTAACTGTTATTATTATTATCATTATTATAGAGAGAGAGAAAGAGAGAGAGAGAGAGAAAGAGAAAATTTTCGATTTCCGATATATTGAAAGAATTTTTCGAGAGAGATCGAACTCGTCTAAAGACTTCATGGAAGAAAACAAACAAAGAATGAGAAAGAGAAAGAAAAAGAGAGAGAGAGAGAGAGAGAGAGAGAGAGAGAGAAATAAATAACGTTGGATTATCGAGGCTGAGATCTTTGCCTTGCCCGGGGCACGAACCAAGGCCCTTCTTTGCTCTCGAAGGCCCCCATATGAGTCAATCTTATTATTATTGTTAGTTTTATCACACGGATATATACATTAGAGTTAGCGCGAGAGTAAGTCTAGGAAACTGGTATATATATATATATATATATATATATATATATATATATATATATATGTATGTATGTCCCTGCGTGCGTGCGTGCGTGCGTGCATACGTGTATGTGTATGTATGCATGCGCCTATAGAAATACAATACACGTACATTTCTTTTCTATACAATGCAGACTATTTCTCTCTCACTCACTCTCTCTTTCTCTCTCTATTTCTCTTTCTCTGTCTATCTATCTATTTATCTATCTCTATCTCTATCTCACTTATGTTAGTGCGTGATCGGTGATCTCCAGCTGACGCGTGCGCATGTTAGTGAGTACGAGAATCGACTAGGAAGTGCAAATCACGAGCTAACACACACACACACACACACACACACACACTGTGTTCATTCGTCGAACTCTCAACATTCCCACCTCTTCAGGGACGTTTAAGAGGTTATTTTCAACACTCCTCGCGTAACGTGGAAAAAGAGAGAAAGAGAGAGAGAGGGGGGGGAGGGAGAGGGAGAAATGTTGTGGACAGTATACAATAATGATGAGGATACA
Organism: Dolichovespula saxonica; assembly: GCA_911387935.1. Classification (NCBI taxonomy): domain Eukaryota; kingdom Metazoa; phylum Arthropoda; class Insecta; order Hymenoptera; family Vespidae; genus Dolichovespula; species Dolichovespula saxonica. The sequence continues at coordinate 1,901,862 of OU427005.1, read as the reverse complement.
GATAGAGAGGAGAAAGAATAAGAAAGAAAGATGGAGAGAGAGAGAGAGAGGGAGAGAGAGATGGCAATTTTGAAAAGAAATAGACAAAGATGGAGAATCGAAGTCTCTACAATAATGACGTAAATAGAAAAAGAAAGAAAATTATGGAAATTTTCAATGGGCAGATACGACAGACGGAGAAACTAGCATGGATTTGCAATGACAACGACGGGGATAAAGAGAGAGAGAGAGAGAGAGAGAGAGAGAGAGAAAATAGAAAAGAATGGAAATGTTGAGAATTTTTAAGATTAATAATAATAACAAGTAATTAATAATAGTAATAATAATAATAAGTGATAAATTAGACAAATTTAGCAAGTAATTTAACTGAGTAATTAATAACAATAACGAATAATACATTAGTAATAATAATAATAAGGAGTGTAATTGAAAGAGAAATAAAATATAGAATTATTGAATTGTTTCAAAAATAAATTTTGAAAATAGGCAGAGAGAGAGAGAGAGAGAGAGAGATGAACGGATAAACGGACG
>OU427005.1:1891331-1896331 GCA_911387935.1 Dolichovespula saxonica | reverse complement strand
CTCTGTTTCTCACATAGACACATACACTCGTACTCTTTCTAACTCTCCCGTTCTAGTCTCGCGGATCTTGTCGAGCTTAGAACTTCTGTCCGTCGTCGTCGTCGTAGTCTTAGTAGTCGTAGTCGTAGTCATCGTCGTCGTAGTCGTTAGTGCCGTGTAAGCGCTTTTGCCAAGTCAGAGACTCGTACTCTGGTACGAGAAGAGTACGTAGGATGGATTGGGGGAGGGTGAAGGGAGAGAGGGAGGTAGGGATGGCAAGGTGGGGGAGATGTAAGGTAGGAACCTCATGAAAGAAGGATGAAGAAGGGGGTGGTGAGGGGGTCGTGGCGGAGGAGGAGGACGAGGAGAAGTAGGAAGAGGAGGAGGAGGAGGAGGAGGAGGAGGAGGAGGTGGAGGAGGAGGAGGAGGTGGAGTCGGTCTGGCACGGACAGACTTTCTCCGGATAGCGAAAGTGAGAGGGACCCCTCAGGACCGCTCCAACCCCCTCTCCCACCCTCTCTCCCTACTTCTCTCTCTCTCTCTCTCTCTCTTTCTTTCCCTCCCCCTCTCCCTCTCTTCCTTCCTTTCTTTCTTTCTTTCTTTCTTTCTTTCTTTCTTTCTTTCTTTCTTTCATTCTTTGGCTCTCTCCTTCGTTAGTTAGACAGAGATAGATAGTGAAGGTGTACAACCGAGTACTTGCTTACTTGCTTGCTTACGTTGCTTACGTTGCTTTTGCTTTGCTTTGCTTTGCTTTGCTTGCTTGCTTGCTTGCTTGCTTGGTTGCTTGCTTGGTTGCTTGCTTGGTTGCTTACTTGCTTACTTGCTTTCACCGTGGCCCGACGATGCACTTTTCTGCGACGCAGAAACGAAGAAGGTAATGATTTCTATGCTTAACAACTCACGATCTCTTGGAAAAGGGATCGGCCAGTGGGATTTGTTTTTTTGTTTTCTCTCTTTATGTTTTTCTTTTTCTTTTACTTGCCTTTTTTCATTTTCTATTTCGTCTCGTCTCGTCTCGTTTCGTTTCGTTTCGTTTCGTTTCGTTTTACGAAATATCTCGTCGGAGAAAGGACGATTATACGTTTCTCGACGATTGTTATTGTTCATCACGCCGAGCGATAAAATTATTCGGTTGTGTTCTTTTAATTTATTTATGTAGCAGGCAGTAAATACTTATTTTTTGATGTATGTATGTATGTAAGGTTACTTTACGGCCTTGTGAAAAATTTTTGATAATTATTCGTTCTTGATAATTAACGCGTTCGATAATCGTGTGTGTGCGTGTGTGTGTGTATATATATATATGTATATTAAATTGAATTGCATTTATCTGAATTATAAATTTTACGATATTTCTTTAATCAGATTTACGTTCGAGTCCATTAGACTCGTCGATTTTTAAATTCATTGGGTAATTAAAAGAAGAAATTTCCAAATATCGATCTAATGAAATCTTTATCGTGAACGATAAAAAAAATATATATATAAAAAAAAAAAGAAAAGAAAAACAAGAAATTTTCTCTCTGTCCCGTCCCTCTCTCTCTCCCTCTCTCTTTCTGTGCGTGTGTAAGTTGTATATTGCTAAATTATTTAAAATAGCAAAGAAAAATAGATCTGGGGGGAAAAAGGAAATACATCGTATATTAAAATATTTGAAAAGTAAATAAACAGGGGAGAAAAAGAAAATAAAACGCGATCTTTTTCTTTTTTTTTTTTTTGTATCTAATCGCAAATTTTGTAACGCGAAAAACAATTCTTTGTTCTCCTTTAATTACGATTTCCAATTAAAAAACAATACATACATATATATATATATATATATATATATATGTAACCTAACATTAATCTACAAATAAATTTTGCGAGGTACGAGCGGACGAGACCTGTCGACGGGTTCGAACGATTTTGTTTGTCGCGAAAGAGTAATTAAAAAAATAAAAAAGAAAAAATGTAGAAAAAATTATAAAAAAAAAAAAAAACGAAAAGAATCAAGTCGCTTCCGTCGAAATAATTAAAAAAAAAAAATGTATGCCTTCGACGGAAGCACCACGTTGGAATCCTATTTAAGCGAGGAAGGGTGGGGCTGGAGTGGGGTTGGGAGAAGGAGAAATAAATAAAAAAAAAAAAAAAAGAAAAGAAAAGATGAAGAGACAAAAGAAAAGAAAGGAAGAAGAAGGAAAAAAAATAAGCTATGTCGATTAGGACGACGTCTATTATTGAAATAATAAGGAACACTTTCTTGTCCGGTGCATTACATCGCCTTTTGATAGAGAAAGGGACAAAAACAAAAACAGCGAGTGAGACAGAGAGAGAGAGAGAGAGAGAGAGAGAGGGAGAAGGAGAGAAATGCAATCGTTTGCACGGAAGAAAAAGCAAGTCTCCCAGGCTGCGTTGTTACACGGCAAAATGCACAATTACGAATCCGACTTTCTTCCGTTGGAACTTCCTCGTCTATGGTCACGCTATAAATCAAACGAAGATGATCTCCGTCGTTCGTGGCGCGTCTCTACCATTCTAATCTAATAGCAACAGACACACATGATTCTATAATATTAATACCATACATACGTGCATGCATAAATGCATGCATGCATGCGTACGTGGGTACGTTTAGCGTTTACGACGCGCGAAGGCCACGAGGATATGTGGATTAATTCAACCTTTCTTTTCTCTATCTCTATCTATCTCTCTCACTCTTTAAATCATTTTGTTCTTTTTTTTTTTTTTATTCTTTTATATTTTTTCGTTTTCTTTTTTTTCTATCGCTGAAATCGAATTTGCATCGAACGCCAAGTGAATATTTCGAACGTTCGTTCCTCTCGGCGATTTTCCAAAATAAAAATCGAGGTCCAAATAAAAAAATAAAAAAGGAACTATAAATAAATAAATAAAAGAAAAGAAAAACAAATAAGAAAAATAAAAGGAATTTGGGATCGATGGATTTCAATTGAGAATGTATGATAAATATGTTTATGCGAAATTTTACCGTGTCATCATCGATCTAATATTTTCTCCTTGCATAACATCGACGATATTGACGTTAAACGAAAGATGAAAGATAATAGAGAAAAGGAAAAAGAAAGACAAAAAAAAGTATCAACGCAGAAAACAATAGTGGGATTAAAGGAATAATACTGCTTTAATAAGTGTATAAATATTTTCACATTCGAAATATTTCGCCAGATCGTGGGGACGTTTTTCTTTCTCCAATATTTCGGCGTTTCCAATCGAAATGAAAAAAATAAAAAAAATAAAATAAAATAATAAAAAAAGAAAGAAAATAAACGAAGAAAGAAAAAAAAACACGAACAATGATCGAAGAAACTGTAGGATAATCGATATTAAATATTTCTTCGAAACGTCACTATAAATACAGTCGTACGATAATCGTCTTCTTGCATCGTCGGACGAAGTAAATAAATTATAAAAAAAAAAAAAAAAAATAAGAAAAATAAAAAAAAAGGAAAAAAATAAGAAATCGTATTAAAAAACCATCGCTTGCACGAAAAATTTCTACGATGAAAAAAATATTACCACTATATAAATATATATTATAGATAATGCGGATGACGGTAATTCCCTAAAGTAATGGAGGACAATGAAAATGAAATGAAAAGAAAAAAAAAAAAACAAGTTACGGCAATAAATACATTGCCAAAATTTTATATTTCAGACACATATTCTCTTTTCTTCGATTCTTCTTCTTCTTCTTCTTTTTATTTTCTTTATTTTTTTTTTTTTTTACTCTCTCGTTTAGTTCGTCATAAATATCGGTATAAAAAGTACAAGGTAAAGAGGGTGTATAATAAAAGGAAATAGAAAAAAAAAAGTAAGTGCGTAGTACGCGTAGGTTAGTTTTACCTACGTGTGTACTAACTCAATTGATTTTGACAATTATGGCGACCTGTTCTCCCCTCAATAACATTTGTGGCACGTGCCTCTCCAAGGTCTCTGTCTTTCCTTCGATCTTCTTCAAGACGACCTTAGGAACGAACGAGGTGGTATTCCTCCTCCTTCTCCTTCTCCTCCACCCCTCCTCCTCCTCCTCATCAACATCCTTCTTCTTCTTATCCCCCTCCTCTTCCTCTTCTTCCTCTTCCTCTTCTTCTTCTTCTTTTTCTCTCATCGTCATCATCATAGCCATCATCCTCGTCGTCTTTTCCTTCTCCTCAGTATCTGACAAGTTAAGAGTAACCATGATTAATGCAACGAAAATATTTTCCCATCGTCATTTTTACCGATTTATTTTCGGAAAAGGGATTTCTTAAGGGACGATTATGAAAAGAAATTCAATCTTCTTGTTTTTTATATCAAATATACGATATATATGTATATATTAAGTCGTCAAAGATAAAATTCGTAGGAAAAAAAAGGCAAAGTTGGTTGATAACTTACAAAATTTCATCCTTAACGACTTAACATGTGTATATATATATATGTGTGTGTGTGTGTGTGTGTGTGTGTGTGTAGTATCTGAGAAGTTTGTAGAAGGTTCTTTAACAAGAGTTTTATACGAGCGTTTTCTTTTCGTTCTGAGTTAATATTATGTTTTAGATCAAGAGCGTTAATTCCTCGTTTTGAGATTTTTTTTTTTTCTTTTTTTTTTTTTTTTTTTTTTTTTGATACGAGAACATTTTATCGAGAGAGAAACCTTAAGACGTTCATTGAGTTAAGACGTGTTTGTTCCTTTGTTCATATTTCATTGATAAATCTATATTAATCATTACAACTTCCTAGCTCAAAACCTAATTAATTCTAACTTAATATAATTTCTACACACACACACACACACATATATATATATATATATATATATTATATTTTTTGTTCTCTGTTTCTCATATATAATATATTTTCTTCACAGTTAGTCCTTGATCTTTCGATAAAAGTTTATACAAAAATGGTTCAACGATCGTACATAAAAGCAATATGTCTTCTTTCGTGTTCGTCTTTGGATTTTCGCGGCCCGGTAGGATTCGAAAGCTTGTTTATGTGCCGGCATGTGTGTTCATAAAGTAAGC
>OU427005.1:1880936-1885936 GCA_911387935.1 Dolichovespula saxonica | reverse complement strand
CGTATATATATATATATATATATATATATATATATATACGTTCTGAATAGTCATTGAACAAGAGAGATCAATGCGAAGATAGGAAGAAAAGGGAAAAGGAGGAAAAGAGACAAACAAAAAAAAAGGAAAAGAAAGGAATAAAAAAAGATAGCGATGTTCACGAATAACTGAGAATCTAACTATTTTTATTTTTTTTTTTATTGCATAACCATATTGCCAGACATATTTGCATAACTCGAAACATCACGTATACATACGTATCTATTACACGTTTATGAGAAGCGCCATTGAATGAGAGAGAGAGAGAGAGAGAGAGAGAGAGAGAGAGATCAATGCAAGGATAAAAAAAGAGAAGAAGGGAGGACAAAAAAAAGAAAAAGAAAAATATGGTGACGTTAACGAATTATTGAACATCTAATTCGAACAAAACTTTTATTTTTATTGCGCAACATATATATATATATATATATATATATATATATATATATATATATATATATATTGCCCAGACATTTGCATAATTCGAAAAAAACACATAAAAACACACACACACACACGTACGTACGTTAATGTTGATATGTATTGGGCGGTCGATGAAAATGTGAGAATTAAAAAATCAAAAAAAAAAGAAAAAGAAAAGAAAAAAGTGTCGATCTAAAGTAAAGAACACGAATATCAATGAATGAACTTTTATTATTATTTATCGCGCAAATAAATCGCAACGCGTTTTGTGAACAAAAAAAAACGGAACGCACGAGCGAATTTATGCGGTTAAATCGCTTCGTCGTAAAAGGCGAATGATAATTGACACGTGTGACAATATAACAAAGAAAAAGAAAAAAGAAATACGGCCGATCGTAAAACTAATTCAGATTAAAAAATATCTATGCGACAATGTTTGTTATGTTAATTACGTAACAAAATAGCACGTTTATCCAATAACGCAATAACAAGCGGATGATACATCATAAGATTTGTGCGAATATTGATCGGATGATTAAAAAACGAAATAATAATAATAAAAATAAAAATAAAGAAAAATAAAATTAAAAAAAAGAAAACAAAACAGAAAAAAAAACAGAACGACAAAGCCGACGAATTAACGGGAAATAATCTAACTGAAACGTTTCAATTGTTTATTACATAAATTGCATTTCTGCAATTTGAAACGTTGACACAAGCACAACAGAAATTTTTATGCGAGTCTTCTTTGGTGTCGGATGTGACTAATGAAAAGATAAAAGAGAGAGAGAGAGAGAGAGAAAAGAATAATCAACAATAGGATATAATAATTAAAACAATTTATATTCTATTGTGTTATATTATATTACATTATATTATTACTATTAATTCATTTGTATATAAATACTTATCATCTTTTTATACATGCACATCGACGAAATTGGTTACGTTTACAAATATCTCAATTGAAATACCGACGTCATCGGTTAATCCTCCTTTGACGTTTTCTATTTTTGTCTTCTTCTTTTTTTTTTTTTTTTTACTTTTCTTTCCTCTTTTCGAAAGATACCGACGATTTGAAGAATCGCATCGATCTTGTTCTTTCAAAAACATCAAAAGCGTTTAGCGTAAAGTCAGCGGGACGAAAAATAATTCTTGCTCCGTTAAACGAACGCGGGATACTTCGTGCAAAGATGTATCAGAAAATAAAAAAAATAAAAATTACAATAAGAAGAATTAAAATATTCACGCCATATTAATCGTTGCGAGACCATACGGCGATATTACGTACTGACATTTTATATTACGAATAGTTATTAATTATTGAAAGCAACGATTCGAATTGTTTAATTATATTCAACGTCGATATTATACAGCAATATCGTATTTTAACGATTTATTATTATTCATATTATTATTATTATTATTATTATTATTATTATTATTATTATTATTATTATTATTGATATTATTATTATTATAAATATTATTATTATTATTATTATTATTATTAATATTATTATTATTATTATTATTATTAATATTATTATTATTATTATTATTATAAGTTTAGTCGAACGTTTTAATTTTTCACGGACTTTCATTAGGAACGTAGAAATAAAAAAGGAAAACGTATAGAGAAGGGTAACGAAAGAGTAAACGAGAGAGAGAAAGAGAGAGAGAGAGAGAGAGAGAGAGAGAGAGAAAATGAAAGAAATAAAATGAAAGAAATAAAATGAAAACGTTACCGAGTGCAGCAGGTGCTTTTCTCTTGCGTTTACGTGTCCAAACCTCGAAGCAATCTTCCAATGCAAGATTCCAGTGTTTATCAAAGGCGGCCACGTACGCTTCCACGTGTCCTCTAACGCCACGTGCGTTTCTAGTATAAACCTTAATTTGAAAACCAAATTAGACCGATCGTTTGTCGATTTATCAGAAAGTTCTAAAGAATAACGAGAAAGAAAAAAAGAAGGAAGGAAGAAAAAAAGAACGATAGAAAGATGGAAAAAAAAGGAACAAAGTTCTTTCGAGGTACAAAAGGAAAAAAAAAGAACAGAAAAAGAAACGAAAGAAATAAAATATATAAAAACAAATTGTACCAAAACGTTACGTTAATAATTATATAACGTGATATAATTTAATTGTTAATCATTGTAATCGTTATAACATACGTACGTAAGTTTCACGACGATACAATATTCATTAAACGTATTTAATAATTATATTAACATTATTTTCAGTATTAATATATATATATATATATATATATATATATATATATGTATATAATCAATTGAAATTAAACGTACATATATAGATAAAATACGAATAGATTTAATTTAATTTAATAAATCCAAATAGATGAGAAATCCGAATAGATGAGAAATAATATAAATTTTGTTTTAATAAGAAAACTTCCTCTCTTTAATAATATCATATAAATAATTAATGTCGATAAATTATAAAAACGAACCAAGAACATTTCGATAGATTTAGTGTTTACAGCAAAAAAAAAAAAGAAAAAAGGGGAAAAGATATTCAGATGCATCGCCACTTCATTTATATACATACATACACACACGCGCGCGCACAATATGTATCTTTCTCTCAAAAAATGAAAAAAAAAGAGAGAGAGAATAAAAGAAAGAAAGAGAGAGAGAGAGAGAGAGAGAGAGAGAGAGAGAGAGAGAGAGAGAGAAAGAAATAATACGAGTCGAGGTGAAATCGGTAGACAATTATATTCGCAGCTGCTGTTCGAAGGAAGGAACCTCGAAACGTATTCGGAATAACGAAAATACCAAGGGAAGGTTGTTTCGAGTTCTCAGTAAGAGGAAAAAAAAATAAATGAAAGGAAAAAAATTAGAGGGGGGTTGAGGGGTAGGAAAAGAGAGAGAGAGAGAGAGAGTGAGGGAGAAAGAATAAAAAGAGAAGACAAAAAAATCGATTTAAACGACTAAAGTCGTTATTATTATCTCTGTTATTTGTTGACCAGATATAGAATCAAAAGTGAAATATATATATATATATATATATGTATATATATACAGAGAGAGAGAGAGAGAGAGAGAGAGAGAGAGAGAGAGAGAGAGAGAGAGAGGAAGAGAGGAAGAGAGAGATAGCATATATACAAACTGATACGCGGAAGTATAGTTGTCGGTGGCAAGGCCCCCTTCAATGCCTTTCGCGTTGGTATTACTACGTACTATCTGCGAACGCCATTGTCGCAATGAAAACTAATTGCAAAAGATAGATATAGAGATAAAGATAGAGATAGAGAGATAGGAGATAAAGAGAGAGAGAGAGAAAGAGAGAGAGAACATCGTAGTAGTGTACTCAATGCTGTTCATGCGTTAGCGTGTGTCCGTGCGTGACTCGTAGTCGCGTGCCTTGGATCATGGATCGATCCACGATCTCAGAAATTGAATACATACATATATATTCCTAATTTTTTTTTTTTTTTTCTATAAGTCTACGTCTACGTCTACGTCTACGTTCAGGTTTAAGTTTACCTGCATATTGCATGTATTCGTATGTGTATGTCGATGTGTATGTATATATATATATATATATATATGTATGCGTATCTGTAATAATGCGTGAATGTGTATGCGTCCGTCTCTCTCCATACTTGTTCACAGTTAAAACGCCATTGAGGAAAATCAAGGAAGGCGTTATTGTGTATTAACTTGAAATCGATTCTAAGGAATCCTCAAGATTCTTTAGCGTGATCATCGATCCATCCTTGCTCGATCCAACGAGAGAAAGAGAGGATTCATTCGATCGTTCGAAGGACGACGTACGCGCAACAGAATATATAGCCTTTATCCGTCTCATGGAGCAAAGCCGAGATTTTTCAAGGATCATATATATATATATATATATATATATCTTCTTCGATCGTTAAAGCGAACGTTTCTAAAAGGATACGGGGGCACGCAGAACTATGGATGGATCATCCATCAATCCATCTTTTTTCGATCGTAATAGGATTAATAGAAAATCGATCGTTAACGTATTTTATATTAATATAACAAAATATATTATATATTTAAATAACGTATTTTTCGATAACGACATTATAAAGCACTAAAGTTTTTTCATTTAGAAAAAAAAAAAATATATATATATGTATATATGTATATATGTATATATAATTTAATTCGGATCGAAACGAGGAGAGGTGAAATTAATGATTTTTTTCTCCTGTTTTTTTTTTTTTCTTTTTTTTTTTTTTTTTTAAATTCGTACAAAATAAAGTAGATTTTATATAATGAAGATTTTTTTTAAATTCATTTAATCGTGATAATCATCGTGCTCGATTGTTGTTTCATTGATGTTATTCAATTGTATTTAATTATTTTGGCATTGCCGAGAAAAGATCATACGAACTCATTTTTTCTTCTTCCCGCTTTTTTTTTTGTTTTGTTTTCTTCTTCTTCTTCATTTTTTTTGTTCTTTTTTGGTTTTCTTTTTTTTTTAAATGAATTAAATGATATCAATCGATCACAATGACGTAAGAGTCGCAATTATACCTCGTA
>OU427005.1:1865936-1875936 GCA_911387935.1 Dolichovespula saxonica | reverse complement strand
ACGTAAGACTACCTGCTATTATCGACATTGAAATCAGGTTCTCTAATCTTTTCTCTTACTTATTAGATCTGAATGGTATTTTAAATGAGAAACTTACGATTTCTGATATTGGTTCAAGAATAAAACAGAGAGAGAAAGAGAGAGAGAGAGAGAGAGAGAGAGAGAGACAGAGAAAGAAAGAGAGAGAAAGAGAAAGAGAGCTTCTTATTGTACACCGGCGATCGCGTTGACACCTAATTACGTGACTTTAACGATACTTATACGACTATACCGATAAGATAAGTAATTACGCGATGTATAGTCATAAATAAAACGAGTATTGCTATATAAGCTATAATTTAATGTTCGTATCACATCGATTCCTTGGCCGCTTTTGAAAAAAAAAGAAAAAAAAAGAGAAAAGGAAACGAAAACGTAAACCAAAAAAAAAAAGAAAAAGAATGGATATCGGGACAATTTCTTTCCCTTTTTTTCGTTTTTTTTTTTTTTTATTTTTCCTTATTTTTTCTTTTCTTTTCTTTTTTTTTTCTTTTACTTTTCATTTGAACACTTCTTCGCAAAGATCGGTATTTGTTTTAGATATAAGTTGAAATCTCTCTTTAATGACGAAATATTACTATTTCAACGAGCTAACTATATATACTTGTTTGAAATTGAAACGACGACGTTATTTTGTATCTATATAAACATAGTTATAGATATGCATTCATTATATGTACACATAAATATACATTTACATATACATATATATATATATATATATATATATATGCGTGCATTAATTAAACGTTTAATATATGTATATATAATGGACAAACTGTACTTGTTGATATATAATGATAAAACGTCATTTTGTATTAATACGGATAAATACAGATATTTATTCATTAGATATTGAATAAACGAACTGTGTATATCCAGTCGTGTTTTAAATTTAAACGACGACGATTTAATATCTATCTATATGAATATGTATATGTATATATATATATATATATATATATATATATATATATATATATGTATGTATGTATGTACACACACATGTATGTATATACACACATGTATTCTTAAGGTTTACTTATATATTTCTACTATATAAATCGGATCCTTCGGTTGAGGAACGATCTTATCGAAGCATCGATTTCTTCCGATCGCATGTTCTACTCCATTCTTCCCGTTTTTATCATAAAATTACGCCACCGCGACGTCGATATTATCGACCAGTCGACCGGAACGACTTGCGTCCATTCTTTTTCTTTTCCTTTTATTTTTTCGTTTTTTCTTTCGTACCTCTTCTTTTCCTTCTTTTTCTTTTTTTGCTTTTTTTTTTTTTTTTTAAGAGAATCTCATACCCATGGGAACGGTGTTAAATAAAGAACCAATACGATCCTATCGCCACAATGTTCATTGGGTACAATTTATTTGGCGGGAAAATTCAAATCAGAAAGAATCAGAAATGTTTGCTTTTATATATATATTTATATACACACACACACACACAGCACATATATATGTATATATATTAAGGTGTCTCCTAAGTTTCTTTCGCGTTATGGATAACTATGAAAAAAAAGGAAGTAACTTATGGGACACCCTAATATATATATTTCTTTAAGAAAATAAAAAAAAATAAAGAAAATAGGAATAAACAATAATGTTGTTGTTGTTGTTGTTGCTCTTATTTTTTGCCTTTGTTCTGGATCATTAAAGTATTAAGAAAATGTAATTTTTGAATTGATCGTGAGAGAGATTAAACAAGCGACACGTTGGCGCGATTGATCGACGATGTTATTTAGCGGGCAAATAAAAAAAGAAAGAAATAAAGGGAAAGAAAAAAATAGATATAAAGACGGTGTCGTTGTTCTCATTTTAAATCGATCGAGAAATTATTTCGAAAGTATGTATCCATATTTTCAAGTTATACGATGGATCGATCGACGATCAATGAGAAAAATCAATAGATCAGTCGATTCGAGGTGCATCGCATTGATTTTTCCTTTTTTTTTTTTTTTCTTTCCTTCTTCTCCTTTAACTTTTTATTTTCTTCTATTCTACGATAGATCCGATACAAGGGACGGTCGAATGATAATTTTATGCTATTCTTGTTAGACGAACGTTGATTAATAGTGATAGTTTTCGCTTGACGAATTTGGAACGAAGAACGATCATTTTTTTCATACTTTATGCTATTGCAAATAAGACCGAGTTGGTTTAAACTGGATAAGTATTTTTGTGTCAACAAAATATTTACGAAAGTATTTCTCCACGAATTAACCATAAGTCTAACGTCTAATATATATATATATATATATATATACATATATATATTGTACGATAAGAATCGATGCGATATTACTTTCATGATTCCGACCGGTCAGATATTTTTACCGAAACAGTTCTAATTCAAAATTATCCTCTCTTTCGTTTACCATTCTTAATTTTCCATAAACAAGAAAAAAAAAGGAAAGGGAATATATCAAGGATGAATACTATTGTGGTACTTCATTAAAAAAAAAAAAATAAATAAATAAAAACAAACAAATTTTAAACTGAAAATCCTATGATTTAATAAATAAATAAATAAATAAATAAATAAAACGTACGTATGAACGAGAACGTACGAACGAACAAGAAAGAATTAATAACGTTCGAAGACGCTGAAGGAAAAAAGAAAAAAGAAAAGAAAAGAGAGAAAAGAGAAAAAGAAAATTAAAAAGAAAAGAAAAGAAAAGAAAATTAAAAAGAAAAGAAAAGAAAAGAAAATTAAAAAGAAAAGAAAAACAAAATTCAACGACACTATCGAAAATAATATCCTCGATCGCGGAAATATAGATGAGACTAACGATATAAGTGCGGCCCTGCGGTCGTGGCGCGGAAAGAGGAACGCTGCAAAGTTACGTAAAGGCTCTCTCGGCGAGCTCTGCTCTACGCTGCACATCGCACACGAGTGCACTTATTTTCTCTCCCTCTCCCTCGCCCTTTCCCTCCGTACCTCTCAACCTCTCTATCGCCCTCTCTCTCTCTCTCTCTCTCTCTTCCTTCCTTTCTCCGTCACCTTCTCCTTTTTCTTCTTGTACTCCCCACTCCTCGAATCTTTCCCTCTCTCTCTCTTTCTCTCTTTCTAACGTGTCGGTGCGACAAACGCGTCCGATCTCAGCGTTATTTACGTGCAAGTGCGAGCAGGAGGTCCAATTCCAATTGGCTTTCTCCGATAACTTTCATCCACCTTAAGGAACGTGAAAGAAAAAAAAAAAAAAATATATATATATATATATATATATATATATATATATATATATATATATAGAGAGAGAGAGAGAGAGAGACAGAGATATAAAATGTTCTTCTCTCTCTCTCTCTCTCTCTCTCTCTCTCTATCTCTTTCTCTCTCACACTCACTATATCTCTCTCTTTGATTTTGCTAGCTAAGTGATCGAACACACTTTTCCACCTTTCTTTGTTCCTTTCCGCGTTTCTTATGAGCGCGCGAGCACGCGTTACTTTCACTATCCTGCCGAACCGATTTCCACGGAAAATCAAGAAAAAGAATAAGGGAAAAAGAGAGAGAGAGAGAGACAGAGACAGAGAAAGAGAAAGGAGAGAGAGAGAGAGAGAGAGAAAGAGAGAGGAAGGGCTGAGGAAAGTAAGGACAAAAGGAATATCAATGTTTTATATTTGAGGAGGGTTGTACGTATCTATAACGCATGCGTTCACCCACGCACGTTTTTTACGCACGTAAACGCACGGAATAAGATCCGTTCGGTATATTGCGAATGTTTCCGCAAATTTGTACGCGAAAGGTGAAGATTTGCAAAAAAAAAAGGGGTTAAAACGAACGGCGTTCGTTCTGTAAAGACGAGAGAAAAAAAGAGTTTTTCTATTGAATCGAATCGAGAACATTCCGTACGACGTTTAACAACGCGTGATCCAGTTCTATGCGCGATTGGAGTTATTTTTTTTTCTCTCTTACGTCACGGATTTATCGGTCTTTCGAAGCTCCTAGTTCTTCTTTTTATTTTTTTTTTTATTTTTTACCGGGTAATCTTGTCGTTTTACGATCTGAAAGGAAAAGAAATAAAGAAAGAGGAATGTCTAAAAGAAAAAAATATATAAATAAAAAGCGAGACAAATTATAATCGATATTATCGATTTTTAAGAATCACGTAAGTTCCTTCGAACGATCTAAAAACTTTTTCGTAGATCCCGCATTCGCAAGGAGAGAAAAAAAGAGAATTCTATTCGTAGATCCAATAGTAAATGTCTGAGATTATTTCCAATAGGCTTTATTTCTTTTTTTTTTGTCTTCCTTTTTTTTACCTTTTTTTTTATTATATCCAATTTCTTTTTTGTTGTTTTTTTATCTTCTTTTTTTATTCAAGACAATCACGTATGCAAATTATAAAAGAATATTCTTTGATAGATATTAAAAATGTTTTAAAAATACTCCAAGTCGACGTAAATAATGGACTTTGTAATATATATAATTCGTTGAAAATTGTGTGTGTGTATGTGTATAGAGAGAGAGAGAGAGAGAGAGCGTGATAAAAAATTTCACATTTCTATAGAATAATGAAGGATCCTGTAAAGATAAAAACGGAAGATGGATGTAAGATATAAAGATTATTTTTCTCTTTTTTCATCTTCTTCCTCCTCATCTTTCTTCCCTTCTTTCCTTTCCTTTTTTCCTTCCTTCCTTCTTTCTTTCTTTCTTTCTTTCTTTCTTTCTTTCGGAGAGAATAAATATTTTTTATATATAATCTATAAAATTAATTTCTAAATTCTAAAAAAAAGTCACACGAGGAAATGATAATATAAAATTCAATTCAAATCAAAATTAATTAATATTTTTTCGATAGAATAATTAAATTAAAAAGAAGATATATATATAACTCTTTTCCTTTTCAAAAAAAAAACATATTAGTGTGTGTATATTTATACAATCTACAGAATCGCACGGAGGAAAGAAAATCAAATCGAATCAAAATCAAATCTAATTAAATTATATTTAATTTAACTCGAATATTTAAAAAAAAAAAATAAAGAAGAAGAATCGGATTAATTTGAAAGGAATAATTTTTTTCTTTTCTTTTCTTTTCATTTCTTTACCTTTCCTTTTCCTTTTTATAGAAATGCGAGGGAGAATGAAAATATTTAAAAAAAAAAAAAAAAAGCTTAAGAGAGTCACACACACACACATATATATATATATATTTACCGAATCGGTCACATACCTAAGGAAATAAAAAAAGAAAGGGAGAGGGACAGACAAAGAGAAAGAGTGAGTGAGAGAAAGAGAGAAAGAAAGAGAGCAAAAAAAAATGGAAAAAGGAAGATGTTCATCGTAAAACGAGTTATCAAAATTATTCTCCATCTCTCTCTCTCTCTCTCTCTCTCTCTCTCTCTCTCTCTCTCTCTCTCTCTCTCTCTTTCTCTCTTTCTCTCGCTCGATCGCTCGCCTCTCTTAAAACCATCCGCCCGCATTCACTCGAAAGTCGTCGTACGCGTTTTACGGCGATTTAACGCAACGTATAAAAGCCGAGTCAGCTGGAATATTTACTTCAGGCAAGAAAAGGGCCGCCCCTGTGTGTTTACGATAGCCGTGTGCCTTTTCAGCCTCACTTTTCTCTCTCTCTCTTTCTCTCTCACATACACATATACATTCTAGGTTTCTCTCTTATCCTCTCTCTTCTTCTTCTTCTTCTTCCTGGTGTTCGCGAAAGAGAGTGAGTCAGTCTCTCTAGCTCAAGCACAGCAAGTTTAGAAACGTTGCCTACTAGATGAACGAAAAGAACAAGAGAGAGAGAAAGAGAAAGATAGAAAGATAGAAAGAGAGAGAGAGAGAGAGAGAGAGAGAGAGAGAGATAGAAAGAGAGAGAGATACAGAAAAGTAGTAATCCAGCTTTCGAATTTTTCTTTTACTTTCTTTCCTCCGATTCTCCGGACGTTTTCTTTCGCGCGCTCGTAACGCTCCGTACCACCAAAGAAGAGTAGGGAGAGAGAGAGAGAGAGAGAGAGAGAGAGAGAGAGAGAGAGAGAAAGAGAGAGAGAGAAAGAGAAGATAACGAGAGAACGTGTTCACGTGCGTGAACCACGGAGAGAACCGTTAGGATCGCGACTGCTGAGAATAAGAGAGAGAGAGAGAGAGAGAGAGAGAGAGAGAGAGTTGCTGTGGTGGAGGCCACGCAGAACGGTCGCTCTATCTTCTCAACCTTCTCATTCTCATCCACCTCCTACTCTACGATTTTCTTTCCTTGTATCTTTATTTCTCTCCGTTTTTACATCTTTTCCCCTTAGTCTCCTTCTTTTTTATTTTATTTCACTTTATTTCACTTTACTTCAATTTATTTCACTTTATTTCATTTCATTTCAGTTTATTTTATTTTATTTTATATTATATCATTCGACTGGTCTCATTAATATCTCATTCATTATAATTTATTGGACGAATCTATGAAGGGGTTTTGATTAGCTTTCGAGATTGATGGGTATTATTTTATTTTCCCCGGGGGAGAAGGGAGGAGGGAGGAATGACGGGGCGAGGGAAGTTGTTACAATTTCTTCCTTCGTCGGATCGGGTGGAAATTATTAATTTTCTTTTTTTCTCTCTCCTATTTTTTGTTTTTCTTTTTTTTTTTTTCTTTTTCTTTTTCTTGGCGAAGGATACGTTATCTCTCTTTTTTTCGTCAACGTTATCGTCGTCGTCGTCGACGTCGTCGTTGTTAATGTTCTTCTGTCAAACGAATTTATCGCCTGGTTTGAATTTCGAAATTTTTCCTTTTTTCTTCTTTTTTTCCTTTCGTTCGAATTTGTCGAAATAAATGGACGTTATTTTTTTGGGAATTACGTTTTTTTTTTCTTTTTGTTAATATTATTGTCAAACAATGACTTCATCGAGAGGCGAATTTATGGGATGGTTTTGATCAGTTCGTTGTAATGGAGACTGACTAGTAATTATTATTCCCAAAGGTTTTCTCTTTTTGTATTTTTTATTTTTCTTTTGTTTGTTCGCATCAACAAAACAATCGTGAATATTTCCGTCCTCGTTGTCGTCCCTTTCTTTCTGTTTTCTCTTTTTTTTATTTTATTTTTTTTTTTTTTGTGTCCTTTCGTTGACATCATCGACATTTCTCGTGACATCATATTCGAATAAACTCGTAAGAATCATATGCGAAAGTAATTGAATTAGAAATGAAAATTATGTGGAAAAATGTTCGGATTAGATGGAAATTATTTTCGGTAATATCGTTACTGTATCTTTTTTTTTTTTTTTATTTTAATCAGGATCATTATCGTCATTATCGATGATTATTATCGTACGAATATATATATATATTCATATTCGACAGAAATAATGATGGAACTTGACGATGTTTCGAATTAGATAAAAATCATTGTCCATTACCGTCGTCCTCGGACAATAATATCAATGATTATTTTATATTTTTATTATTATTACTATTATTTTCTTTCTTTTTTTTTTGCAAATATACACACTGGAAAAAGACGAATCTCATTACCTAATAACTCTTAATCACTTTCAAGAATAGAATGTCAATCATTCTCGAGTGTCAATCTTCCTTTTCAATTATCATTATCTTCAATATCGAATGATTATCATCAAATCAAACAAAATTAATTATATAAGAAGAAGGAATCTTGAATGATCAACACTCGAGACCACTTTCCAACAATGAGACAACAATCATTCTCAAGTTTCATTATCTTTCTTTCTCTCTCTCTCTCTCTCTCTTTTTTTACTTTTTCATTATCATCGAATCATCGTCCTTGTCATCTTTATTTATACATTATTTCCATTGAGAAAACAAATCTTAATATCAAAATATCTTCCAAATTAAATATTAATTACTTTATTTCTCTATTTCTCTCCCCTCCCCTCTTTCTCTCTCTTTCTCTTTCATTCATTATCATTATCATCATCATCATCATCATCAATAATTTTCATTCAAAAACCAAACATTATCGCTTAAACATTTTCTAAATTACATAAAGATCATTCACTTTTCTTACTTCATCTTTCTACCCTATTATCATCATCGTCATCATAATCGTGAATAATGTTCAACAAATAAACACAATAAAAAACGAAATTTTACAGGTCAAAGCACTTTCCAAATGACGTAAAACTCATTCTCTCTTTCTCCCTCTCTCTCTCTCTTTCGCCCTTCCTTTCCTCATTATCATCATTATCATCATTATCAAGAATATCCGTAAACAAGTACATTTAAATACAAAATCTTATCATCAAAAAAACCTTTTTGAAAATTACATAATACAATTTCTCTCTCTCTCTCTCTCTCTCTCTCTCTCTCTCTCTCACATTATTTTTCTCTTTCTCGTTAACGTCGTTATTATCATCGCCATCAAGAGCACGATCATCGTCGTCATCGTCGTCATAACCGTCATCGTCATTGGGTAGACGCAGGTGGGTACGACGGCCCCTGGAGAATGTTCTCGCAGGTGGAGCACCACCTTCATCCTCTCTTCGCGTGAACATCGTGCTCGAACGAAATATCGAAGCAACAGAGAGAAAGAGAGAGAGAGAGAGAGAGAGAGAGAGAGAGAGAGAGAGAGAGAGAGAGAAAGATGGCAACAGAAAGGAAGGTAGTGGGGAGTAAGAGCCCTGTGTGTGCTCGCGGATGATCCCCAGGTTGAGTCGCGCTGGGTTCAACGTCCTGCCGGGCAGCGCACCCGAGGCAGGCAGTCGAGCAGCCACCAGACCTCTCTACACATATACATACATACATACATACATTCATACATGCACATACACATACACACATGTATACATAAAGGGAGATATATAACCACACGCGTTTGTACGACCGACAAATGTATATAAACTCATATATGCATATACGATATACGTCTACATTCTATTATATATATATATATATATATATTATGCTTATTATATACTTATTCGATTATATATATATATATATATATATATATATATATATATATATACATATACGCGTAGAGCATGTTCAACACACCCTTCTTAAGTTATATAGTCTATTACATATAATATGTGAGCGTGTATGTATGTAAACATGCATATATATATATATATATATATATATATATATATATGAATGTATGTATGTATGTATGTATGTATGTATGTATGCATGTATGTATGTATGTTGTGTGTAGGGAACATCAGCTTCGTTGGCAAGTCTCGTAGGTACTGTTACTTTTCCGCGACCAGGCCCTTTGCCCTCTCTCTCTCTCTCTCTTTCTCTCTCTCTCTCTCTCTCTATTTCTCCTTCTCTCTCTCTCTCTCTCTCTCTCACTCTCTCTCTCTTTTTCTATCTAGCGTACATTCTCAGGAATCGTTCCCTACGTGAAAACGGTATTCTCGATTTTGTTACTGATACTCAAAATCGTAAATTTCTTCCTCTTTTGCATATCTTTGAAAATTATAGGCAAATAGAGAAATAGAAAAATAGAATGAGAGAGAGAGAGAGAGAGAGAGAGAGAGAATTCATCTAGAAATAATGATCAACGTTATTACGGACTCCAATAGTTATTATCAGTTGTCATTGATACTCCAAAATTGTCATCTTCCTCATCGGTATATATATATATATCTTCAAAAGTGAAAGAGTGAATGAGTGTGTGTGTCCGTGCGTACGTATGAGAGAGAGAGAGAGAGAGAGAGAGAGAGAGAGAGAGAGAGAGAGAGAGAGAGAGAGAGACAAAGAGAAAGAGAGAAAGATATAGAGAGAGAACAAGAGAAAGGGAAAAGAGATAGAAGTAGATATATCTCATCTTCTAGAGGAAAGGGATGAGCAAACGAGATTCCGGAATAAAGGAGAAATCACTCTTACTGTTAGATAGCGATACCATACTCCGTGATACATAGTAACGTTGAGAATTGGATAAAGAGAATGTAAAACGAAAAGTGTAACGAAATTAGAAACTAAAGAAGAAAAAAAAGAAGAAAGGAAAGGACGAAGAAACGAAAAAAGAA
>OU427005.1:1855936-1858436 GCA_911387935.1 Dolichovespula saxonica | reverse complement strand
CTCTATCTTTATCCCCCACCCCCAGAGTCCCATATCCCATTAACTTCTCCCCGTTGACTTCTTCACTTTTCTCGCTCGTATAGTCGTCGATCGTTTTTTTATATATGTATAATATTTACTTATGTACGTATGCATGTATGCATTTATGTACGTAAATACGTATGCAGTTTCTTCTCTTTCTATAAACGACGAATTAGAAGAGTTCCCTCCCAATGATCGTTAACTTTCGTTACATTCGCCTCTCGGGAAAATACAAATAGTCTCTCATTTATATTATGTACGTAGGCTTGAACTTTGTATTTTATATTTTTTCCTTCTCCTTCTCTTCTTTATTATTATTTCTCTCTCTCTCTCTCTCTCTCTTCTTTTTTTTACTTTTTCAATCTAAAAGAAGTAATAATGTGTGTGTGTGTGTGTGTACAATTATGTGTGTAAAATACATACGTATATACGTAGGTATGGACGTACATACGTAGATATATACATACATACGTTATGATTCGCATAATTCGCACGGATTTTATATATTGACGATTCTCCGAGCGAAACGTTCGGTAGTATTCCTATGAGAGCCTCGAGAGAAAGTACTTACTTGTTCCCGTATGTAATTACAGGTAGAGAGAGAGAGAGAGAGAGAGTGAGAGAGAGAAAGAGAAATAGAGATAGTAATAGAGATAGAGATAGAGATAGAAACAGATGGATAGAGAGGGAAAGGTAGAGAAGGAGAGAGAAAGACTTACACGATAAGACTGTTACCTTAATTGGAAAATCGCACAATCAATGCTCTTAAGACTTTCATCGGAGTCGTTGTTTCTCCTGCCTTCAGGTTATCCACGTACGTTGTACTCGAGATATGGAAATATCAAAAGGGGAAAGTAGATCGATTCGTTGATTTTTCGTTTTTCTTTCTCTCTTTCTCTCTTTGTTTTTTTTTCTTCTCTTTTTCAATTATCATTTACCTCACGTACACGATTCACGTACATACGTACAATACGTGAAATACTTACCGCGTACGTACGTACACGTTGTCGGATTTATTTAAATTAAAAAATTTCTTAAAAAGATATTAGAAGAAAGAAAAAAAAAATATATATATATATATGTCCAATGTATATAATAGGATAATTTGGATTTATTATTAACGACATGTTATTAATATAAAGTATATTTTGTTATTGCAGGTTTAACAAAACGCGTTTGGGGGAAAAATTTATTTGCCGTTCCTAAGGAGTGGCAAATATAAGGAAAGAAAAGGGACGGAAAGGTGGGGGAAGTATCGAGGAGGGTGGTTTTGGATGATAGAAGGCGCGGGGGTGGCTAAAGAGGCCCCGCCGCAGCGTACGGGTCCCGATGCCGGTCCCCGTATCGCAAACCCTCACGCTAACCTCCACCCTAGTACCCAAGGAGGAGTCAAACATGCCCTTCATAGACGACGAATTACTTTGGTGCCCTGACAATGACGGAAAGATGGTCGACTTAACTCAATGCCTTCAGGTTAGGATACCGTTACTATTATTATTTTTTGTTTACTTCTGTCATTTCTTCTTTCCTTTTTTTTATTTTTTCTTTTTTTTCTTTAATAATGTCTTTTCCGAACCACGAAGGAAAAAGAAAGATCTCCGTATGAACGTTATTATATAGAAAATTATTTAAAAAAAAAAAATTGTCGACGCAAAGTATTAAAAGTAATAAGGAACATTGTTATGATTAAAAAAAAAAAAAAAAGAGAAGAATGAAGAAAATGTCTATGTCGTTCGACGTATTTATTAAGCGTTACTTTTCGAAATATTTAAATCGTTTGAAAAGTAGCAAATTTAATTGATAAATTCAATGTGAGAGGGCAGCACTAAACTAACTGTATTCCGTTACCAGGAAAGTAGTACTGGCCAATCGGTCGAGTTTTCTCCAATGGAGTTAAGCGCGTTAGTTGGTACACCAGCTGCACCAAACGTACCGACGGAGGAAGGCGAAGGTATGTCGAATGTTACCGGGGAAGAACCCTTCGATACGTTGGACACGTTCCTTCGAGAATTGCAAGCGGATTTGGCCGAGGCCAGTCAACCGAGTTCAACCACGACACCCCTTACGAATTCCTGTAGGCGGCAAAGGTACAACATCGCTGCGGCGAATCCTTTATTAGCGGGTATGTAAATAAAAAAAAAACAAATATTTCACTTTATCGATACGTTCATACAAATATCTTTAAGGAATTATAATCAATTTCATTTGTCATTCGATCGTTTAGAAAAATTAGCCGCTCCATCGTCCCAGGCATCGCCAACGACGATCCCTTACGCAGCGAGGGCGGAGATTAAGACGGAAAATATTCAACACGAAACGAGCAAAGGT
Source organism: Dolichovespula saxonica (assembly GCA_911387935.1). NCBI lineage: Eukaryota > Metazoa > Arthropoda > Insecta > Hymenoptera > Vespidae > Dolichovespula > Dolichovespula saxonica. Next base: position 1,856,087 of record OU427005.1, on the reverse strand, counting down.
AGGACGAAATAAAACATATATATATATATAATCGTTTTAATTTAAAATTACTTAATTATATGTAACGATAAAGTGCAATAACGCGCCAATATATATATTATTATATATATATGTCAAAGCGCCCTCTGATAATGATAAAAAGTTTGACGCG
>OU427005.1:1820936-1850936 GCA_911387935.1 Dolichovespula saxonica | reverse complement strand
ACGTTGGTGAAACAGCAAGCGATAGTGCAGATACGTAACGAGAGTGTTGACATTTTCTGCAATCGGGTCAGGGCCCCCTGTTGAGCGTACTGGCATTACCTATAACCCTCCCTGAGGCGAATGCTCGGCGCACGCGGATGTAAACAGCGTTTCCGTTCGATTACACTGCCCAGAAAGAAACGTATCTCTCTCTCTCTCTTTCTCTTTCTCTTTCTTTTTCTCTTTCCCTCTCTCTCTCTCTCTCTCTCTCTCTCTCTCTATCTTTCACTCTGTATGTAGCTTTTCTCTCATATCGTTTATCTTACGTTTTATTATTTGTTCGTATTGTTACGATTTTAGGTTAGGTTGAGGTACGTAACGATAATATTCCGTACGAAAGTCTATTTTCTCGATTGATTTTTTTTACAAAGATCGAAGGGTTCTTTTATATGTTGGTTTCTTTTTATCTTATTTTTCAAAAGGTTTTTTTCTTCTTTATTTTATTTGAAAGAAATAGAAAGAGAGAGAGAGAGAGGGAAATAATTAAGAAATATTTGTAGTAATCTCGTTAGTATCTCAATCTTTGATTCTTTTCTTTTTGTTTTTTTATTTTTCTTTCCTTTTTTTTTCTTTTTTGTATTTCGATCTCAGCTAAAGTCACGTTCGAAGCGATCGTTCGAACGAAAGTTCAATTTCTTGATCTAGTTCAGAACAATGTTTTGATGATTTTTTTTCGGGTGTGTGTGTGTGTGTGATAGAGAGAGAGAGAGAGAGAGAGAGAGAGAGAGAGAGAGAGAGAGAGAGAGAGAGAGAGAGAGAGAGAGAATTAAGAAATATCCGTAGTTTCGTTAGTATGCGATTTGTTGTTCGGCTAATAATTTGTTTTTGTATTTCGATTTTAGGTTATGTTAGGTATGAGGTGATTGCTTAAACGAACGTCTAATTTCTAGATCGAGTTTCGTGGAATGTTTTGAAGGTTCTTTTAGTCAGTTACGAAATAACCCGTGGTTTCGTTAACATTTTAACGCGTTATGCGTAGTTTTTTCCTTTTTTTTTTTTTTATAGCTTAACGCGTTTGTCGATATATACAATTTATGCACTTTCTATTAATGATCATAATTACGAGAAATTATACGGTTTTATTTAATATACGATTAAACCGAGGTTTTTTTTTAGTTTATACATATGTATGTATACACGATACGAAGTTACGTTGCTGGGATTTTTTCTTTTTTTTTTTTTGAAACTTTTCGATAGAAAAAGGAAAAACGTTTTTTCCGAGAAATTGAAAATTACGATACTTAAGAACGATATTGAACTCGTTAAATATTTTGATATTTCGATCGTACGATGATAACGTTAATTCATTTCGATGGATCCCCCACAACACGTGTTCGTTACGATCGGAATTTATAGTACGATTAAGGATTGATGTTTTACGAAAACGATTTAGAATAAATAACACGAACGTGTGCGTGTGTGTGTGTATTCGTTCGTTAACATCGAACTCGTAAAATTTTTGAGGTTACACTTTACGAAGTTCGAATAGTTTTGTTATTCTTAAATTTTCCATGAATAATTCGAATATGTCTGATCGTTCGCGCCATCGACGTATGCACGTATCGTATATGCCAACCGAGTGAGACCGAGAAATAGAGAGAGATAGATAGAGATAAAGAGAGAGGGAAAGAAAGAGAGAGAGAGAGAAAGAAGAGAAAAAAGGGAGAAGTCATTAAAATTTTCCTCATGTCGTAGAAAGATACACAGCAGGAAATTTTGACGCGTAAAGTCAGGTGCCGGCTTTGCTGTCATCCGATAGAAAAGGGGTTGACAAAAAAACGTCGAAGCATAACATAGAGAGAGGAAGAGAGAGAGAGAGAGAGAGAGAGAGGGAGGGAGAAACGAACGCGCACCCTTCAATGATCTCCATCTTTTTCCCCTCTAGGAGGGGTCCAAAAGAAGGCAGTTAAATCGTATTAACTTGAACACGTGCAGGCGTTAAGCCCCCTCGTGAAACACGTTTCGCTTTTTAGAAGCAATATACATATATACACAAAGAGAGAGAGAGAGAGAGAGAGAGAGAGAGAGAGAGAGAGAGAGAGAGAGGGAGAGAAAGAGAGTCCCCAGGACACTGTGTTTACACTGAAGGCTTCCTCGGTAGTCCCTTTTCGGCTGCAACCGAAAAGCTTCTCTCTCTCTCTCTCTCTCTCTCTCTATCTCTCTCTCTCTCTTTCTCTCCTCGGCTATCTCTCTACCCCCTTCCGGCAAGGGGTCGTTTACAGACGCTTAGAAAATTTCTTAGAAATAGATATTGACTTAAAAAAAAAAAAATAATAAAAATTAAAGCTTTAATCCATATGATATAACTCACGTTTCGAATGTCGCTGTCGTTGTAGTTGTTGTTTTTGTTGTTATTATTAAACGAGTACATACGGCGTTTAATAATTAAATCAACAGTCGTACAAGTTTATCGATCAAATTCTCGTTATTTTATCTAACAACGTTGTCCGGTTTATTTATTTATAAATATGAATTAAAACGTGAGGTTTAATTTATACGCATATATATATATATATATATATATATATATATATATATATATATTTTTTATTTTGGAATTTACGGATTTATTTGCGTATACGAACTTAGTAATTGGGTAATAATCGAAAGTACTCGATAGTCCAGTTTTTTCGTTCTATATTCGATAATTTTTTATAATCCTTATATGTATAATATATATAGATACATAAATAAAAAAATATATATATATATTATTATTATTATTATTATTATTATTATTATTATTATTATTAGGAAATCAGTATCTGTACTGAAAAGATCTAAAGAATAACGAAGTTCATTCGACGTTTAATAACAATAATTAAAAAGAGAAAAAAACGTTTTCGAGGATCGCCTTTATTACGGATATATCCTTCAAGGTCGAGAAACATTGTGTTCGATATATAAAAGTACACAGAGGCACACGCACAGGTCTCGCACTTCCTTCCGTCCTTCCTTCTTTCCTTGACCGCCCCTCTTCCTCCCTACCCCCACCTTCCACCTTCCACCCGACCCCCATCTTCCTTCTTATCCCTCCATCCCTTTCTTCCGTCTCTCTCTCTCTCTCTCTCTCTCTTTTACATTTTTCTTTGATTCGATTTGATTTGATTTTAAACTAAAAATTGAATGGATAAAAAACCTAACATAGAAATAGTAATAGAGATAGCGATAGAGGTAGAGATAGAGATAGTGTTAGAGAGATAGAGAGAGATAGAGAGAGAGAGAGAGAGAGAGAGAGAGAGAGAGAGAGAGAGAGAGAGAGAGAGAGAGAGAGAGAGAGAGAGAGAGAGAGACAGTCATAACGTTAAACCATGCCGAGTCGTGTTCGCATTGTGTCCAACTATGAAGGTACATTACTACTATATATATATAAGTGTGGCGAGTGCGTGTGTGTTTGTGCGTGCACGTATGTATATATACATAGTACATATTTGCAAAGATGGGGGGCGCGCGGAGCGCGAGGTGTAGTATAATTAAACCCGAAGGACGTGCCGGTCGGTAACTTAATTCCCACGAGGTTCGTTCGTTCGTTGTGCATAGCCTCCTCTCTCGTGACTTTTCTAACCGACGAACGTTTTCTTCGCAAATGCGTTTCCGTGAGAAGATTTCCCTGGCGATGGTGGTGCTGCTTTTACGTGTGCGCTCCTGTCGCTGTTGTTGCTGCTTTTGTTGCCGTTGCGTTGTCGTCGTTGTTGCTGCTTCGAGCCGACGATATAATGGAACGGTCAAAATGTAAAAGATGTCCTACTATTTTTTAGATTTTTCTTTGCTGTCTTTATCTCTTCTCTCTCTATTTATTTTTCTATTCTCATAAAAACAGTACTAAATATATATATATATGTATGTATGTATGTAGTAACGTTCGAAAAAAGTATATAAGATTTCTCTTGAATATATATGGGTCAATTCGTCCATCTCTTTTTATATAAAATTGTTAGGATAATTAGGATGGTAATGATAATTAATTAGAATAGTTTAGTCTCTCGAATATAACCGATTGTTATTATTATTATTAATATTTATTATTATCGTTGTAGTTGTAGTTGTTGTTTTTTGGAAGAATTTCGATTTTTATTTAATTTAGAGTATATAAAGGGAAAACTAACCTATAAATGGATAGATCGAATGGACGATGCTTGAGATCGTTCTTGTATCATTTTAAATGATTATTATTATACTTGTCATCATCATCATCATCATCAACATCATCATTATTATTATTTGTTTATGATTATTAGAATTTAGATTCTAACACGAAAAAGCACGATTGGATTGAAAATGATACTCGAATATTTCGTGTATCATTGACTTATTATCATCATTATCATCATCATCATCATCATCATCATCATCATCATCATCATTTGGCAAAAATCCTACGAGTTTAAATTATAACCTCAATAAAGTAAAGAAACGATGTAAAATTCCGATAGTCGAATCTTACGTGTAACATCGTACAGTCATTATTACTATTTACAATTACCATTATCATTATTAATATATTATTTAGTAATTGTCATCGCGATGATACGACATCTAATTGAATAAATAGAAATTTCTAACTATAATTATATAAATGGAGAATGTTAGAGGGAGGGAGGGAGGGAGGAAGGAAGGAAGGAAGGCAGGCAGGCAGGCTTTAAAAGTCGCGGACGACTACCGCCTCGTGTAATCTTTTATCCTTGGACCCATCCACTAACACACATTCGTGGCACACATACGAATACGCACATACATACAAACATACATATATTCAAACGATTTCGCAAGAAGAATCGAGACTCTCTACGAGAGGATCGGGAATTTCCTTATACACGCGACTTATCGTCTATATAACCAACGCACCTACATATATATATATATATTATATACTTACATATATTTTATATATATATGTATGTATATGAGTTTTATATACAACACACACATAGAGATATATACGCAATGAGTCTCTCTCTTCGAGAGCTCGATCGTCCATTCGGAATTAGGTTATGGTTACCAACGACAACATAATAACAATTACGACGAAGACGAAGATGAAAAATAAGCGAAGAAGAAGAAGAAGAAGCTACGACATACATACATACATACGTACGTACAATCGTCAACGATAATATCATTGTGATGAACAAGCAAGTTCTTACATTTGATCCATCGATCAATCGGATCCATATTACTAAATTAACAAACTTCCGTCATTCTTTCGTAATTTGTTATTACGGTATCTTTTTCGTATTCGATTACGACCGGAATAAATAATGCTTATTTATTTCAATTTACACATCACACATCACACACACACACATATTGTGTGTCCGTGTCACTTAGCGTGCATATGCGTGTACGAGTGCATATCTCTATGTGGGACTGAGAAAGATATATATACACATATATATTACGCAATACATGGGTAACATTAAAAGCTGCTTTACTCGCAATGTATCACGACGTTACTATAGGAATTGATTTTATTTGCTTGGTATGCAACAACTCGCATTTCGATCATTATCGAAATTTAATTAGCGCGACACAGCTGTGTTTATTACTTCTTTCTTTTTATTTAATTATTATTTTTTAATTTTATTTTCTCTTAAATAACATCCGACCGATTCTGATTTTTCTTATCATTTCTCGTAATCTTATGACGATTATTACTTTTAAATTTTATTATAAAATCAGATATCGTATTGTTGACATATGTATATATATATATATATATATATATATATATATATATATATAAATTTCAAATTGATATCTATAGTGAAATATATAATTTCAGTATATATATGTATATATGTATGTGCGTGTGTTTTCCTGTTTATTTTTGGTCTATTTTACTCGCATGCAGTTAAATATACGCACGCACGCACACACACACGCACATATGTACTATTTCGTAGAAGGAAGTTGATAAGAATAAGAGGAAGAAGATAGCCGTTCAAGCTATTTTCTTTTCTTTTCCCTTTTTTTTTCTTTTTTAACGGTCAATGACGATTGAAACTTCGGGAAAGACCTAGAATCGTAATGTCGTAATGAACGTTTGACCGGTTTCTATTGTTGTTGCTGCTGTGCTGTTGCTGTTGCTGTTGCTGCCTGAGTTTTTCTTTATTTTCATTCGGTTACTTTTCAGAGCGTTGCGTTGGCATTACTTTAAAAGTTCGTATCAGGATTTCCCATGCGGTCACGTTGGGTCAATAACGTTCCATCATCTGTCCTCCCCTTTTACGCGTACGACGAATATATACACGCTACCAAGCCAATTTTCTCCCGTATTGTACAATTTTATTTTTTTTTAACAACGAATACCCCTCTTCCCCCTCCTACCCTTCCCAACCCTCCTCCCACCAATCCTATTACCCCCCTCAGAAGATCGAAATTTCGTTAAATCGTACAACGCGCATTTTTCAATATTTATCTACTTTATTTGTTTTTATCCTTTCTGTTTTCTTTTTTTAAATCATTTCAAGTTTCAGTTTCTTTTATTTTTTTGGTTTATCAATCTCTCTCTCTCTCTCTCTCTCTCTCTCTCTCTCTCTCTCTCTTTCTCTATTTTATTTTCTCTCTCTCTCTTTTTCTCTTTTTTTTTACACAAGGGTACGGTGTAAGTGAATTACGGCGAGCGTATATGTAAACATTTATATACTATTTTAGGTATGATATCTCGGAATTACTTACGTGTTTACATGGTTAATGCAATACATACGTACAAATAATTACATATATCTGAGTTCCGGTAATTACGATCAATTTCTCAAGACGATTGTTATTTTCACGTTGAATTTTAATTTTGTTTTAATTCTTTTTATTTTCTCTCTTTCTTTCTTTCTCTCTTACTTTTTTCTCCTATAGTAATACTTGATTATTATAATAATACTCTTATAGTAAATCTCTATCTCGTATACGTAGCGCATACAAAAATGCGTTTATCTATGTACATTAAAACGAGAACCGTTGATTACGATAGAGCAATTTCAATACGATTATTATTATATATTATTATATATAATAATTATATTATAAATATATTATTATATATAATAATAATACATATTATTATTATTATTATTATATGGTTAGTTTTAATACATTTTATTTTTTTTACTTAGTTTTTTGTTTATTCTTTTTCCTTATATTCCTCTTTTTCTCTCTCTTCTTCACAAACACACAAACACACACATGCACGCAGACACACATAAATATGCGTGTATATAAGTTTTTAATTCGGTAATTAGGACAAATTTAAATAATATTCTTTATCTTTTTATTTTTTTCCCTTTCTTTTCGTCACACACATACATACACACCTTTATATGTACATAATGTACGTAATGTATGTAAATAGATTAACAAATTTTTTAATTACGATAATTGTCACCAAGATAATGTATCTTTTTCGTTTATTCATTTGTTTATTTACTTTTTATCTCTTTTTACACAAACACACATTTATATACGGATAAATAATTTATAAAGGTATGAGATCTAATAATTTCTTTTTTCATTTATCTCTAATTAATTAATTAATTAATTAATCAATTAATTATTAAATTAGTTAATATTTAATTATTAATTAATTAATTGATCGATCAATTAATCCATTTATATATCTCTTCATATCTCACATGCTCTCGTATATCAAAATAAATATAAACAAATAAATCGAATAGTTAGCACGATCCTCTGTAGTCTTACGATTCGTACGATTCTCACACAATACCTTACGAAATAATAAATGTCTAATACAAAACAAATGTCATGTGGAATTAAATTTTTCTTTAAAAAAAAAAAAAAAGAAAAAACATGACGAAATCTTTTCCATGAAATTATAATAGTTAAGGGTCGATAGAACTATCGAGTCTCTTCGATCTTTTACATACACATACACACACACACACAACACGCACAAACGCATTTGCCGAAGTATAATATGTGAGTACTTAACTTACTACTTGCCACTTCATATAACATCTATGTCTTCATGTATTTTATATATATATACATATATATATCTAATTTACGATCTATATATATATATATATATATATATATATATATATATAAAATGTGTAAAAGTGTGTGAGTATGTGTGTGTATTGGTACACACGTGCTAATGTGGCTACTTATATATGTACATACGTGGAACGCAGCACGATTGAACCTGGTGGCGATGTAGGAGGAGGGTGGGTCGGGGGGAGGTGGGGAGTGAGAGAGAGAGAGAGAAAGAGAGAGAGAGAGGGATCGAAGGAGGATGGCGGCAGGAGGGAGGGGGAGACGTTGAGGTGGATCGAGGAAAGGAGGTGGGATACGTGTACGGTAACGCAACAGTTTAGAGTGAAGTGTTACGTCAGTGAAAGTGTTATGCCAATGTGGGCCGAGGCTAACCTGTGAGCCCTGTCTCCGTGCGCTCGCGCGCACCACCACTGCACCTCTCTACTAACTGCTATCTCACGTACGTGTATCTTTTTTTACACACACACACACACACACACACACATATATATTTATATTTATATATTTATCTATTAATAATATATATATATATATTATATTAATATATAAGATAAATATATAATATATAATATATAAATATATATAATGTTCTTTCGAATAATCCAGAAGAAATTAAAATAGGGAAATACATACGTCTGGGAAATAGTGGTAACTTTCTCACGGAAATTCTTTATACGATTCGATAGCTCCATTATCGATTATTCCGCTATTACACGATGGACAATTCTTTCCTCTATTTTTTATTCTATTATTTCTCTCCCCCCCCCTCTTTCTCTGTTTATCTGTTTCTCTTTTTTTCGTTTTCGTTTCCTTTTTTCTTTTTTACTCGTACGAGGAAGGAGGAAGTGTTGACCGCGTTGTTTTTTCTTTTCCTTTTTTCTTTTTTTTTTTTTTTAGAACGCATTTTATCTCCGATCCCTTTATATTCGTTCTTTTTTTTTTTACGAATATCTCATTGAAATCGATCTAAAATGATATTGTTTTTGATATTAGAATATTATTATGTTAATCCTCTTAGATGACGGTTTTTCTTTCTTTCTTTTCTTTTCTTTTCTTTTTGTTCTTTCTTTTGTTTTAGGTTAGGAAAGAAATGATCTAATTTTACCCGTAGTTATATTTAAATTGTTTATTAAACGATCGTTGATTCATTAGATAAATCTAATAATATACGTATCTCTTTTATATATCGATAAGAGGTAATTTATATTATCTGAAATATTGTGTGTGTGTGTGTGTGTATGTATGTATATATATATATGTTATATTAATGTAATATCATTTATAAAATTACGTTATAACAATATTACATTGTACACACATACAAACACACAATGTATGCTCGTACAAATAATATTTATATAAAATTATATTTATAGAAAAATGCTTACTATATATATATATTCGTTATTCTAATTAGTAGTTGGCACTCGTAACAAAATTGTAATTCACTCTTATGCTAGTGAATGGACACTATCTATTGCCAAATATCTTCCATACTATATTATTATTACTCGGTAAAGGAGAGTTAGAAAATATACGATAGAGAGTTAATATAAATTCGTTAGTATAGATCGTTCGATGATATAACATACCCTTATATACGCTATCGAGCATTCTCGAAACTATTAATCGACTCTCGAAAGCAGGAAGTAATCGTGATCGTAGAAAGAAGGTCGATCTCTATTTCGTAAGTTCTCTCTCTCTCTCTCTCGACCGTTCCGATCGGTCATTAATTCCCCGCCAAAAATACAAACGATCGTTATATCGCTCGACGACACATTGAAAACTTTTACGTAATTCGACAATTTTTGTTTTTTCATCATTTTGACGAAAATGTTTTCTATAGTTTTCCAAAATGTTTCTTTTTTAAGATATGTGTGTGTGTGTGTGTGTTAAAAGATTTGAGAAAAAAGGAAAGAGAAATAAGAATTAGTTAAGCCGGTAAACCAAAAAAAGCGTGGAAATATTTTGATATTTAAAATCTTACGAGAGATCTTACGAGAGATTTCTCGTCACAAAAGAAAAAAGAAGAAAATTACTTTTCAGAGTTACATCGAAGAATTAAAGATATCGAAGAGCGTTCCCGTTAATTCGGTAATAAAAGAAAGAAAGAAAGAAAAAAAAGAAAAATCGAGAATATTTGAACATTTCCAATCAAGACGATGCGTAACGAATCCGACATTTTAAGGAACTTTTTACATTTTTCAAAATATTTGAAAATTTCAAATCGAGACGACGAACGAATCAACATTTAAAGCACTTTTTTAAAAGCATTTTTCAGAATACCTTCGATTTGAAATCTGTATGAAATGTTTAAACGTATTGGATAATAATCGTAAAGTCGTATTTTAAAAAAAATTCTGACAATCGTTATTGGTATAAAGTAACGAATATAATGCGCTTGGAATTTTTGATAATTCGAAATCAACGATCGTACAATCGAACGAACCGAAAGTATTCTATCGTTTAAAGGGAAAAAACAAAAACCAAAAAAAATAATAAAAAGAAATTACAAAAAAAGGAAAATAAATCAATAAATATATTAATTTATATTGATTAATACCTATAGGACATATTCAAAAATGATAAACAAACAAATGATATATATGTATAAATATATATATATATATATATTAAACAAATTAGATTGAAAAATGAAAGTAATAACGATTTGAGAACGGCGTTGGCCTCTAAACGAGTTAGAAGGTTCGCCAAAGGGTTCACTTAAATGTAAAAGTAATTAAATGCAGAAACCTCGTACCGATGTGTATCGCAAAGAAAAGGAAAAGCCGGTGGTCGGTCTACTGTCGGATATGAGAACAACGAGGGAAACTGACGCCCGTAGCCATGGCGCGTATACAGGACGAGACGGGGAAGAAACCGCAGGAAGTCTGCTTCGTGTCACGAATTCACCTACCTATGTACAAATGAGAAGGAATTTTACAAAAGAGAGAAAGAGAGAGAGAGAGAGAGTGAGAGGGAGAAAGAGGAAGTACAAAAATCCTTTCGAAGCGGCACATACATATACATGTGTATATACATATGTATATAAATATATACCCACCATAATCGTGGGATTGACCTTCGAGTACCTACGTTTTATTCTTACATTTTTTTTTCCTTTCTTTAATTATTATTATTATTATTATTATTATTATTATTATTATTATTATTATTATTGTGATTATTATGTTAGGATCGCAATAATTACTTTTTTTATTCTTTTTTTCCTCGTTATTATATCATTTCCACGTTATTATCGTAGATCCTCGAATTCGTTTTGGAGGAAAACCGAAAACGAGACCATCGACGATTCTCACTTCATTAAAATAGAATAAGATTCGACGAGACCGTTCGATCGGTAATGAAGAGAGGAAAGGTGGGGGATAGGAAGGGCTTTGAGTGATAGAGAGAGAGAGGGGGGGGGTGGAGCGGGGGTAGGAGGGGAAACGATACGGTTAATTATAAAACGAATCGACCGTTGCGATTTTTTTTCGTCTTGATGTCTAATAAATTTTCTAACGGTTAAAATTCTAACGTGTTTCCAGACGACGTGTTAAAAAGAAAAGAGAGATATTATAACAAAAGAAAGCTTTCGCCGTGCTACTCGTCTCACGGCGAATAATTATGGGGTGGAAAAAAAAAAGAGACGGTAAAAAAAACCGGACGAAAGAAAAAAAGAAGTGAACGACAGGCGCGATGATAATGATAAGAGAGAGAGAGAGAGAGAGAGAGAGAGAGAGGAATAAAAAGGAAGGAGACAACCTTAAAATATGAAGAAGGAAAAGGATAGGATAAGAAGTAACGAGGGAGATTGAAACATTACGTGGATGACGCACGAAGGAACGTTTAATTTCATCACTTATTTTTCAATCGACAAACAAAATCTTCGCCCGTTCGTTGCGTTCCGAACGAAATATAGAGAGATCTGTATGAGATCTTTCTTATCAAAAAAGAGCAAAAAGAGACTGTTTTCCTTCTTTTTTTTTTTTTACTTCGTTCTTTTCTTCTCTCCTTTCTTTCTATCCCTTAATTAATTAATTAATTAATTAATTAAGGGAATTTATCTACTTACTTTTCTCTCTTGCCTTTAGATTTATTTCCATCCACTATCTAATTACAAACGCATCTCGCGTTCGTTCCGTATGAAAGTCCAGCGGACTTTGTCGACAGCGCGGGCGTTTTCATTATTCAGACTCGCGTCGTGAGTAATTTCGACCTCGGTTTATTTCGGTTGCATATTCGCGTGTATTATACCTATGCAGACATTCTCTCTCTCTGTCTCTCTCTCTCTTTCTCTCTCTCTCTCTCTCTCTCTCTCTGTCTTTCTCTGTCCTCTTCCGCGATCGATTTCATGCTCATCGACGATGCGATGCATCGTAGAAATTATTCCTGACATCGATATATGTATACATACATACATACATACATACATACATACATCCATATATACATACGTACATACATACATACATACATACGTATCGATATGTATGTATATATACACACATAAAGATATAAACCGAATAGATATATATATATGTGTGTGAAGTTGAGGAAAGTGACGGATGTGTGAGTGGAAAGAGGGGGTTCTTGGAGGGAGGGGGTAGGAGAGAGGGGGGCCCGGTTCTTCTCGGGCCACGTAAGCTCAAATTGGGTCATCAGACGTTCCGTTCGAACTCAGATAATAATTTGAAAAGGTGGAATTTTCAGACACTATCTCGGTCTCTCTCTCTCTCTTTCTCTCTCTCTCTCTCTATCTATCTATCTATCTATCTATCTATCCACCTATCTTGTTATCTATGTATACATAAACCCGAGAGTTGGATGATTCGTTTGAATTTTTTATCAGCGATAGTCTCTACTCTCGTGAAATTCCTTTTCTTTTTCCCCATTTCTTTTCCTTCCCGTACGATCCTTTGGATCATTATTTTTCATAACTTTCGGATCCATGGGCGTACACTTAATGGATCTTTTTTCCAATTGGCTTTTTTCTCGCTTTCTTTTTGTTTTTCGTTTCTTTTACTTTTTCTTTTTCTTACATTCATTTTCAACGAAACCTTGTTATTTATTCGTATTAGGATAAATAAATGAGAGAGAGAGAGAGAGGGAGAGAGAGAGAGACGATTGTTCAGGAGGATGGATTTCAATATCGTTGAAATTTTAAACGTTACCGGTTATAATAGAATCGAGAAGAGAGGATCGTCTGCTTGATTTACGATCGATCTTCAGCGAAACATAAAATGAAAAATAAAGAGACGGACTAAGAGAGGGGAAGGAGACAGACGGAGACAAATTTATTTTCATTAGTCTAAGTTGCAATACGAAAACAAGGATAGAAATCAACTTGTCATAATGTAACAATAGCTGACGAAAAGGTTTAATTAACGGACATTGACGTATTGTCTTGAATCTGAATTGAATTTCTTTGATAGAAATTATCATTCGCTTTAAAATATAATTTAAAACGAAGAGAGAGAAAGAGAGACAAACAAAAAGAGACAGACAAATGAGTTTCAGTTTGATTGGAAAAATTGATCACTAAAAATCAATCAGTAAAAATAGTTAATAAAGATCTATGACAATGAATCCATTAAATAAATTAAATCACTGGGGTATCGATTAAAGAAAATATATTTGTGTGTGTGCGTGTGAAATTTATGTTCGTCGAAAATTTAGTATATCAGACCAACTAAAAATATATATATATATATATATATATATATATATATATATATTTGGTTTGTGTGTGTGTGTGTGTGTTTACGTTCGACGTAAACTCTCGTTTTCTCTCTCTCTCTCTCTCTCTCTCTCTCTCTGTCGTAGAAATCAAGAATCTCGTTGTAATCGATCAAAACGAAAGAATAAGGAGAATCGTTTCGAGGACGTATCGCGAAAATGGCCACAGATGCCGTGTTTGGCGACGAGTTTGGAAATCCAAAGAGAAACGACAAGTATCGAGAAAAGAAAGAGAGAGAGGGAGAGAGAGAGAGAGAGAGAGAGGAGGTGGAGATATCAGGAGGACGAAAGAGAGACCTCATGAAAAGTGCAAAAGCTTCTTCCCTCCTTCCTCCTTTATCCACCATTCTCAACCTATACCGTTTACCAACGTGTAAGAAAGAAAAAGGAAAAAAGAAAATAAAGGAATTACATTAATTCCATTTTCGGATTATGCTTTTTGACGCGACTGTCTACCCATTGTGATGGAAAAAAAAGAAAAAAGTCGAGAGAACGTCCGGAAGCAAAGTAATATTTATTTGTCTGTAAAAACGAAAAAAAATTCCCAGACGTGTATCAGTTTATTTCAAAAAAAAAAAAAAAAAAACGGAATCGGGACAATAGTATTTTCGCATGTACTTATTTCCCTATACAATTTGTAATAATTTTATTTTGTGTATGTGGGGAGGGGGGAGGAATAAAAAAAGAAGAGAAAGAGAGAGAGAGAGAGAGAGAGAGAGAGAGAGAGAGAGAGAGAGAGATAAATTAAAAATGACAATTAAGTGTGCCCGGTAGAATCGATCTAATTAAAAAAATTGTATTGGTATCGTATTTGCAATTATTTATTTATTTGTTCGTTCGTTTGTTTATTGCACAGAAAAAAAAGATAATACGAGAGTCGAAGTTTGAACATTGAATTTTAAAAAGATTGTATAGTAAATATGGTATATATATATATATATATATATATATATATATATATATATATATTCGTGATATTTTTAATTAAAAAAATATAGATCCAGATACGTCCTTAATCGAAATAGAGAAAATGTTTTCGTAGAAATTCGAGAACAATATGTATTATGATTTACAATATAAAAAAAAAAAAAACGAACGAACGAACAATAACGAAATATTGTCGTTAGACTCGAATTTGTTTATTATTAAAAAAAATATATGTATATATATATATATATATATATATATATATATATATGGGTATAATTAATGTATCATTAAATATATACATGCATATACGTGATTTTAAAAAGAGGAAGAAAGAATTAAAATAAGAAAAAAAAAGAACATACACAATAAAGATGTAGGAAGTTATAGCAGTAATACGAACAATTATAAGATGTATTGTGTTCGATATATACATATTATTTATTAAATTATTATATATATATATATATATATATATTTATATTTATATTTATTCATATATTGTATATCATATTTTATTGATAGAATATAATAACAATAATAACAATAATAATAATAATAATAATAATAATAATAATAATAATACTAATAATAATAATAAATGTACATATACTAATGAGATAAATAAATTTAAAAATTGAAATGATCCTTAACAAATATATATCGTAAAAAACGAAGAAAACGAAATTGAGAGAGAGAGAGAGAGAGAGAGAGAGAGAGAGAGAGAGAGAGAGAGAGAGAGAGAGAGAGAGAAGGGATAAGGAAAGGGAGAAGTAAAAGAAAAGAAAAAAAGAACAGAAAATTAATACGAAGAAGATAGTTAATAGTTCGCGTCGAACGGTAGATTGAAGAAAGAGTCGCAGAAATCCACGGCAGAATCGACGTGTAGGAAGAACTTTGTAAATTGGGTCACAACGAAGAGACACGTCACAGATTACACAGAGAGCTCACCGTTGCTACTACCATGTTCCCTCCTCGAGTACCACCACCACCACCACCACCACCACCATCGTCATCACCATCACCAGTACCACCACTAATACCATCACCAGTACCACCACTAACACCATCACCAATACCACCATCGCCATTACCATCACTCCTACCATCATAGCCGTAATACTACCGTCGCTATCGTCACCGTCATTGTCATCGTCATTATCATCATTGTCGACGTCACCGTCAACACCTCCCCCTCCACTTCTCCTCCTCCTCCTTCTTCTCCTCAATCTCCTCTTCGGTCCTTCTTTCTTCATTCGAGATCTTACGATTTCGTCCTAACTCGGTTTTACCAACAAAATCAACGATCAGCGCAACATCATCGGTGACAACAGTAACTAACATCAGTAACATTAGTAACATCAGTAAACATCAGTAAACATCAGTAATAAATCTACCTCCTCCTCCCTTCTCTTCTGTCATTTCTCTCTCTCTCTCTCTCTCTCGCAATTTAGTCGTCTTTTTATAGGATTGCCAATTAAAAAAAAAAAAAAAAAAAATTAATAATAAAAAAATAAATGCGTATATATCGGTAGACGAAAAGTTCTCTTTAAATGTCATATATATAATCGGCAACATCAGACCCGACAACCTGCCGTATTTAACGAGGAGAATCAGTGAGAGAAAGTATACTGAAGGAATCACGACCGGATTTCATCTCTCTCTCTCTCTCTCTCTCTCTCTCTCTCTCTCTGTCTCTGTCTCTGTCTCTGTCTGTCTCCGTCTCTCTCCGTCTCTCTCTTTATCTTTCTCTCTCAGTACCAACTTTATTTAACATTTACGTCATCGACTTGTACTTTCGATTTCATACTTCTTCTTCTTCTTATTCCTCTTCTTCTTTTTATTATTATTATTCTTAATCTTCTTATCCCACGTAACTCTTCCGCGCACCGACAAATCCTTTATTTATCTTTATAGACGCCATTTTGTCAATAACAATAGCAAATGACAATTAACTCGCGGTATAAATCGATTCAAAGTTTTAACCTACATATTTCTTTTCTTTTTTCCTTTCTTCCTTTTATTTTTGTTTTCTTTTTTCTTTTCGATAGGAACAATATATCTACGCGCATAAACGTATATACATACATACATACGTACGTACATGTATGTACACATGTATAAATACATACAATTCGTACATATATAGATACATACATATATGGAAATGAAGAATAGACTAGACTAAACCGAACTATTCGTTCGATAGTGCGAAACAGTAGTACTTAGTATAAAAAAGGGGGGGGAAGGGTGGACGATTCTGATTCCCGATCTAGGAGTCGTATTTCCCCTCCTCCCTCTCTCTCCCCCTCTCTCTCTCTCTCACTACATTCTCACTCTTTCTCTCTTTCTCTCGTTAATCAAATTTTCTCCTATCCTATCCTATCTTATCCTATCCTAATAGTACTACTATCAGTCTCCCATCTTTGTCTAACACGTAACGTAACCCTTACGAGCTTTGTTGGTATATACGGTTAGTCTATTAGCATGAAGCGTGGCACGGGCTCGCTTGTGCCGCCATTGAAGGCCTTGACACAGTGCGTGTCAGGCATTGCATGGCGATAGCGGAAAGCGCAATCTATTTATCAAGGTTTATCGGCGATTTCGCGTACGGCCACGAGATTATTAGAGGCGTTCGAGCTATCACGTCTACTTTACTTTTAACTTAGTAGAGTACATCTATCTATATACACGTACGCGCGCGCGCGCACACACACACCACACACATATACATGTATATATGTGTACATAGACGTACGTACGTATCTATGTGTCTCTGTCTCTTTTTCTCTTTCCCTCTCTCTCTCTCTCTCTCTCTCTCTCTCTCTCTCTTTCTCTCTTTTTTTTTCTGTACGCTTGTGTATGTATGATGTGTGTAAAAGAGTGAGAGAGAGAGAGAGAGAGAAAGACGAAGCTATTAATAATATCATAACGCGACTTATTTGCACGATCACTGGGTAACCACCGTCGTCTCGAACGTTAGCCCAGAAGCAAAGAACCTCGACACTTCGAGATATCGACGACGGACTCTCGTTCTCGTTTCCGTTACGAGTAGAGCAACCTCAATTCCCTCAGTCTCTCAGCTTCGTATTCGTTTATACCGTCGAGTATTAGAGTCAACGTCAACTTAATGTTCTTCAGAGGGAATAATGATCCATCTAGATCGATATCTATCTGTCTCTCTTTCTCTCTCTATTTCTTTCTATCTCTCCCTATTTTTCTTTAACGTTTGAGACGGATCTTCTCCCAAGTTGAATTCTATCGATCTTTTACGATTCTTTTTGCTTTTCTTTTTTATCATCTTTATTATTATTATTGTTATTATTATTATTATTCTTTTCTCTCTCTCTCTCTTTTTTTTTCTTTTAAGATTTGGAGGGGATACGATTTGAATACGACGAATCGATGATATCGATTTTGTACATGAGATTCGTATTAATTTAATTTTGGATGTATTACGCGCAAAGTAAGGCACAATAAATATATCCATGGGTATTTTTACATTGGTATTTATTTAATTGAATTAGTTCAATAATAATTTTATATATATATATTAGTTTCTTTTGTATTAGTATAATGATATAATATGATAATTGACAATAGATTAGTATCACGTTATGTTTTTATTCATTTTTTTTATTATAATATATAAAATACGTACATAGATACACAAATACACACATGTAGAGAGGATAGAGAGAGTGAGAGAGAGAGAGAGAGAGAGAGAGAGAGAGAGAGAGAGAGAGAGAGAGAGAGAGCAAGAGAGCAAGAGAGAGATAGAGAAAGAAACACATACATGCATATATCATTTATTTTATTACCGATATCATACTCTTGGATAATCCGATTATCAACAGATATCGATCGATGTTAATTTTCGATCGCGTTGTTTTTCTCTTTCTTTTCTTCTTCTTTTTTTTTGGGGGGCTTTTTCTTCTTTTCAAATAACGACCGTCGAAAGAAAGCGAAAAGGAGGGAAGAAAAAAAAAGAGCAAAAGAATCATGTCAGTAGCCGATTACGTACGGTCGGTGGTAATAATAATGAAGAATAGTCAGTAAGTGGGAAGTCCTAAAGGATTGACGCATCAGCGATCGCAATGGCGACCCAGTTCTTGTTTTCTCGTAAAAGGGACGAAAGATAGAGAGAAAGGAGTGATGTGATGTAGTGGAGTGAGGGGGGGGTGGTGGTGAGGGAGCTGAAGTGGGGTGGAATAGGGTAAGGTGGAGTGGAGTGGGGTGAAGTGGGGTGAAGTGGGACGAGGAGTGGGTTAGGAGAGGAGGGGAAGGAGTGTACCACGTTCGATAAGAATATTAAGGATTGACGTGACCCGCGGCTGCTATCCGTCTGCCATTCCGTTCCGTTTTGCCTTTGGCGATCGCACACGGAAGACGGAATGCCGGCGTGGCTGTGCTGACCCATATTACGAATCGTATTTCTGCGGGATTTCGAACGAATCGCGGAATCAACTCTTTTTTCTTTCTTTTTTTTCATTTTTATTTCTCTTCTGTTCTTTTCTTTTCTTCTTCTCCCTCTCCCTTCTTTTCTCCGCGGCATTACCAGCAGACGTGACGCGAGCGAAATTCCACGATGGTTTTGATTCCGGCTATGATATCGGCTACGCGCTTGACCTCTTTTTTTCTTTTCTCTTTTCTTTTTTACTTTTTTCCTTCCTTCTTTCTTTCTTTTTGTAGGCTTTTTTTTTTAATTTAGTATTCTTATACACACACACACACACACACAACGATTACGAGATTGCCTCGATCGATTTGCTCGACGATCGATCGTCTAAAATTATTTAAACAATATATATAATTCTATATTTTTATATACATATATCTATATATATATATATATATATATATTTGTATATATATTATCGAAAATGTTTGAAGATTTAAATAGATCGAGCCTGTCTTGATGTAATTATAAATATTGTACCTTTTCTTTTCTGATTTTATCGATTTTGTTTTATTAATGTTTTTATTATTATTATTAATATTATTATTATTATTATTATTATTATGATTTAATCCCATTGACAATGTCTGTAGATTTCATTATTTCGAGATACATGTCATGCTATTTTTTTTACACGATTTAGTTTCATTAACGATTTCTTTCCTTCATTTTCTTTTGTTCGTTCCGATTTAATTGGATTCGATTTAATTTTATTCGATATGATATGATTTGATTTGATTTTGATTTGTTTTTATCGACAACATCGCCGGATTTCTTTCGTAATTTTTTGATCGGTCTTCTTGGTATCGATTTCTTCGGCGATCGATAGTTTAGTTTGGTTTAAAATATAACAACCGTGTCGGGTCAGACTTGTCGATGACACACGTCTGGATTTCTTCGATGGTATTTTGATCGCTCCTTACGATTGATTTTTGTCGAAAACCGATAGTCTAAAATGTTACGTCATTGAAGTTATTAAACTCGACTCTCGATAATATAACTCGTCGAATCTGACTCGACATTAATTTGCTCGACGAGTTCGCTAAATATACTTATATATCTCGTATACTTGGAAGAATTAATTGTAATCGTAGTAATGATCAACGTAAGCGACGTTTAAAACAAATAGTGACGTTTTAAATAATCATTTAAATACCTAAACACACGCGCCCACGCACACATACACACATACACACACACATACAATATCAAACAAAAAACATATTATTAATTATTGTACAGGTTGCATTCATTAATCTCATGCGAAAATGCAACAATGATCATCGATTCCGTAAATTAAGCATAATAACAAAAAAAGAACTATTTAGATTTTTTTCCTTTTCTTCTATTTTTCACTTTCTCTCTCTCTCTCTCTCTCTCTCTCTCTCTTTCTCTCTCTCTTTTTCGTTTTTTTTTCCTTCTACAACGATATAAATAATACTCTATATCAATAATAGATAAAACGTTTATTTTTTCTCCTTTTTGTGCATCGTGTCTTAACATTTACAACGTTTGAAAAAATATACGCACGCGCGTTCACGCCCGAGAGAGAGACAGAGAGAGAGAGAGAGAGAGAGAGAGAGAGAGAGAGAGAGAGAGAGAGAGAGAGAGAGAGAGAGAGAGAGAAACGGAGTTGGCAAAGTCGCGACCTTTTTCTTCTCGTCCCTCGAACGAGGAAACGGAATTCGACGTTACGCCACCGCCGATGCGGTGGGAGGGTAAGGGGGAGCCCGAGGAGGAAAAGATAGAGTAGGAACAGAAGGAGGAGGGGTATGAGGAGGAGGAGGAGGAGGAGGAGGCTGAGGAGAAGGTAGAGGAGGAGGAGGAGGAGGAGGAGGAGGAGGTTGAGGAAGTGGTTAAGGGGAAGGCTCGCGATTTGCCGACGACGATAACGGCGCAGAAGTCTCTTTCGCAAAAGTCCTGCTTAGGCATTCGCCGAGTGTTACTTCATTCTGCGCATTCCGCCTTGCGAAATGTCGTCGTCATCGTCGTCTTCGTCGTCATTGTCGTCGTCGTTGTCGTCGTCGTTGTCGTCGCCGATGTCATTATAGTTATTGTCGGACAAGAACGTCAGGACGGACCTATTACGAACTTGACGAGTTTGTAACCAATTGGGCTAGGGAGGGTGGAGGGGGTAGGGTGGTAGGGTGGGTGGCGGACTAGGACGCGGGGCGGAGGATCGTACTACTTTTTATATGGATTGACGTAAAGCCACATCATCGTCGTCGACGTCGTCGTTGTCGTCGCCGTCGTTGTCGTTGTCGTTGTCGTCGACTGTTTTATCGGGAGAAAAAAACGTTGTTTTGTCACTGTTTTATCGACTATACGATCTTTGTTCTCTCTCTCTCTCTCTCTCTCTCTCTCTCTCTCTTTTTCTATTTTTGTTTTGTACTTTTTTTTTTATTTCTTTTCTCTCTCTCTCTCTCTCTCTCTCTCTCTCTCTTTTTCCTTTCTATTTCGCCATTTTTTCCTTTTTTTTTTTCTTTTTAATTCTTCTATCTTTGGAAAATTCGAGAAGAATGAGTAACGTCAGAAATCTCCTTCACCGTCTGACATATAAATATTTTTGACGATTGGAATTTTGTGGGACGGTTCTTCTTTTTCTTTTTTTTTTTTTTTTCTAGTGTTCTCTCGTTATTTTTCTTTCTTCTATTTTCTTCTTTTATTCTTTCTTTCTTTCTTTTTTTTTTTGTAATTACAATCGTTACGATTATTTATATACGTAACCGATCGTATTTACGATCTTATCTTAATGTACATTTAATATCTATCAATATCTATCCGACGTATTTATTATTTCGATCGGATGAACTCGACCGAGAGGAATGACATTTTTATTGTAACAGATAAGATCATATATATATATATATATATATATATATATATATATATATATATATATATATATAAATCATAATCATTAATTGAACGAACGATCGTTTAAAGTATCGAAAGAATTTACTTCGTGGCTTTTAATACGTTTTCCGATCGATGATTTCCGTCGACCTTTGTTTTTGTCCCCACGCCCTTTCCTTCCTCCCCCACCCACCCACCCACCCACGTAGACAACAATTTCAGATCACGCGCGACTAACGACGACTGTAATTCGGATTAAAATAACTCGATCTTAATATCGGCGAGATATCTCTTATTTTACTATTCATTTATCATTCGATTATTTTGACGTATATCCGTTGTTATAGATATACAAAATGGTTTTAAATATCTCGATATATTAGTACAGGAGATATATTATTTCGTATTATCCGCCGAGATATTACGAATATTATATTATCCAATCTCAATTCGTACGGTCGATCGATCGATAATTCGTCCAAACGATTGATCGCGTTTCGTTGTCATTTTCTCCTTTTTTCCATTCTTTACTTTCTTCTTTTTTTTTTTTTTTTCTTTTCTTTTATTTCTTTTCTTTTCTTTTTACTCCCTCGAAAATGTCTCGTTTCGATGGATGGTAGGAGAAGGCGACGATATAATACGTACACGTAGACGCTCGTTGCTCAGACATGCTAATTCGGTTCTTCGGTTTGTACGAGCGAAATGACCGAGCTTTCTCTATCGATGAGAGCTTTCTTTTCTCCCCACCTATTCTCGCCTCCTCCTCCTCCTCGTCCTCCTCCTGCCACCCCTTCCTTTGCCACCCTCCACCCCCTTACCTATCCCAGTGACGCGCGGGGTAACAGCCACGAACGAACCAACCCACCGACAGCAACCATCGTCTCGCCGTCGTCGCCGTCGGTGGTGGCTTCGTACAATTTTCATCGCTATGAACTCCGGCGAAATTATCCGCTTCGACGAAGTACGACCAACTCCCACCCCCACTACCACCCCTACTCCCACTCCCACTCCCCATCCGTTACCTCTCTCCTTTTCCCTCACATCCCCACTTCGACCTAATATATCCCTCACCCTCGGCCTCATTCCCCCATCCCCCCCCCACTTACAGCTCCGTCATCTCGACTCACCTACCCATCTCTCTCTTCCATCCCCACCTACACCCAATCCACCATACCCCCTATCTCTTTTTCCGACCCTTCGTTCGAAAGTAGTAGACTTTATATAAAACCGTAAAAGAAACTGTGTGTTAGAAGGAGAGAGACAGAAAGACAGAGAGAGAGAGAGAGAGAGAGAGAGAAAATATGAGGGGTGAAAAGTTTTCATCCACGGTCGTCGTCGTCGTCGTCGTCGTCGTCGTCGTCGTCGTCGTCGTCGTCGTCGTCAGATCGTTCCATTTCTAATCGCGTCAAACGCGAAACTTCTATTTTTTTTTTTAATTTATTTATAACGACTGAATGGTCGCTCACGTGACGCTTGCATCCTGGCATGGTTTCTTTTTCTGTTTTTTTTTTTTTTTTAATTATTTCCCCCCTTTTTCTTTTCTCTCTTCCCTTTCTTTTCCTTTTTTATCTATTTATTTATTTTTCTTCGTATTTCTTCCTTCCTTCCTTCCTTTCTTACTTTATTTTTTACTTTTATTTGTCTCCTTCCTCTTTGTTTTTTTTTTGCTTCTTTTTTATTATTCGATGATGATGATGATGATCGTGATAATGATGATGATGATGATGATGATGATAATAATAATAATAAGAAGAATAAAAATATAATAATAATAATAATAATGTAATAATATTATGAAATATAATAATATAATAATAATAATAATAATGTAATAATATTATGAAATATAATAATATAATAATAATAATAATAATGTAATAATATTATGAAATATAATAATATAATAATAATAATAATAATGTAATAATATTATGAAATATAATAATATAATAATAATAATAATAATGTAATAATATTATGAAATATAATAATAATAATATTAGTAATAATAATAATAATGTAATAATATTATGAAATATAATAATAATAATATTAGTAATAATAATAATAATGTAATAATATTATGAAATATAATAATAATAATATTAGTAATAATAATAATAATAATGTAGATTCGTTGCTGTGATCTATTTTATCCGAGAGACGTCGCGAATTCGATAATTAGAAAATATCGTTGTCATAGAGTGACACCGTTAGAATAATGTTTGACGCATTGCTCGCGATTCGACCTTTTTTCTTTTTTTTTTCCTCTTCGATGAAATTTTTACTTCTTTTCGACAATTTTTTTTTCTTTTCCATGTTTCTTTTTTTTTTTCTTTTTTTCATTTCTTCTTTTCTGCTACTTTCATCGTCATCGCTTTCAGTTGGAAAAATAATAAAGCGTTCGATTATTAGAAGAATGTCGGTCGGTCTGACATTTTTATCGTGACGTTTACGTTTTGCTTTATCGTTTATTCCGATAATTCGGTGAAGTTTCTTCCTCCCCGCCCCCCACTCACCCGCCCTCTTTCTCTTTCCCCCTCATTTTTTTATAGAAACCTTTTTAGTTCTAAAATCGTTCGTCGTTGGGATATTAGAAACAGAGATGATCTGGCGATCGACGTTTATCTTCGTAATTTTCGTTCCTTTTTTTAATACTCCAAACGATTATTGAAATTATTTGTTAAATATATAAATGTCTAGAGTTCGAGGAGGCCATGCTCTCTTTGGGATATTAGAATGATATTGGCTCATGTAATTTTTCATCTCTCTCTCTCTCTCTCTCTCTCTCTTTCAATTTCATTTTCTTTCCCTTTATTTTTTTATTTTCTAATTAATTAATTAATTAATTAATTAATTAATTAATTAATTAATCAATCAATCAAGTAATTGTTATTATCATTTTTCTTTTTTTTTTTTTTAATACCAAAATGCTTCGAATTCGAGCGACGTAATGGCGATCCCAGTTAGTAGATCAGAAAAAAATATTAGATCGTTTATTCGGACCTTTTCTTTTTTACTTTCATATTTTTTATTTAGTTTAATTATTATCGTTATTATTATTATTGTTATATTTTTTTTTTAATATATAAATACAGCGGCGAGTTCGAGGATACAATGATACTTCGAGTTAGAATATTAGAAAAATTTTGGATCCTCTTTACTTCGAACTTCCTTTCCTTTTTCTTTTTTCTTTTCTCTTGCACTTTTCAACTTCTAGTTTTTAAACTCGAGAGATGAAACGGGACGAGAGATAAATTGATTGGTCCGCGTCCGTGGGTCTCTTAAGAAGAGTCGGCGACGTCCTAATGAGCCCGGCTAATTTCCCTTGGCGAGAATAAAGTCGAACATGTCTTAACCTTAACCTTATTCTCGAAAAGTTATCTCTTTCGGTGTTGCAGCGTTACGTGTCCAAGTATTGTACATTTAGATGTTTAGTGGATTCTTTAGAACTTCATAAATCGTACTTGTCAGATCTATCTAACAATTTTAATTTTTATTTTTATTCTCATTTTATTTTATTCTTTCGATTTATCTTATGATAAATGGATTTTGAATTTATATTTCTAATCAAATTTCCTAATCTATAGATGATATTCATCGTTAGGTATTAATTATCTAAATTCTGATCGATTTATTGCATTTGCATTCGCACATCGTTGTTATATATTATTATTCAATAAATAGTGACAAAATAACTTTATCATTTATATATATATATATATATATATAAATAACTATATAGTTGTATCTATATGATACACAGTATTGTATCATGTAACTATATACACATAGTTCTGTATTGTATTATTTATACTATTTCAATTATTAAATAAATTGTAATAGATTTCATAATTGATTTCGTAATTAATATCGAAGGAATGATTTGATTTAATTAAATGTAGATCATTCAAATATACTTATACTTTTTTTACTGAGATTTTTTTTTATGAGAAGAAAAAGAAAAAGAAGAAGAAGAAGATGAAGATGAAGAAAAAGGTGAAAGATACAATGGATTCTTCCCTTTATCGTATTCGAGATAGTTTCAACGAAGAAGGAAGATAATATATGAAAGTAAAGGGAAGAAAAGAGGGGGGATATGTAGGTGAGGTAGGAAAGGGATCAGGGTTGTCACAGGATTATAACACGAATATAAAGATTTTTTTTTCCCATAGCATCACATATTTTCAATTAATTATTTATTAGAATACACGTGTAAAAATCGTATTGTTTATTTTGTCGGTATCTTATAACAATAATAAAAATAATAATAATCATAATAGTAATAATAATGTCAATTACATTATAGTATAATATAAATATGACAATGATGATAATAATATTAATAATAATAATAACAATATTATAGTGTAATAAAAATATAATAATAATAATAATAATAATAATAATGATAATGATAATGATAATGATAATCCTATAATATAATAAATATTAATAATAATTATAATATTAATAATAATATTACAGTATAATCAAAATATAATAATAATGATAATAATAATAATAATAATAATACTATGATATAATAAATAATAGTAATAACAATAATACTGAACACATTTACAATACATGAATAATACTCTGAACGCATTTATAACGTATAAAGTATATTGAATATCCAAAAATTTAATGTAAATAATATCAATTGTACATAATCCATATATAACCATGACATTGAAACCCATGTAATAAAAAAAAAAAAAAAAAAAAAAAAAATGAAAAAAAAAAGAAAAAATTAAATCAAAACAAAACATAATGAAACGAAACGAAAGGACGTACATCGAGAATGACATTGGATAACTTATTTCCTTCTATTATTATTATTATTATTATTATTATTATTATTATTTCATTTTTATTACTTCTTTTTTTTTCATTTTCTTTATTTTGTTTTTTATTTTTTTGTCATTTCTATCTCAACGATCACGGTAGTAGACGGACATTAAGAATCACTGAAGCGTGCGTAACGCATCGGAACTGTTACGAAATTTGCATATTACGCGATCATAGAGTCGCGTGGCTACGCGTCGGACGGCAAACGAGCACGAGTTTATTTATATATTAATACGTGTGCAAACATTTTAGCTATGTCGTCGATTATTACAAAGCTCGAAGGATTATTTGCAGCGAGTTAAAGAGAGAGAGAGAGACAGAGAGAAAAGAGAGAAACGGAGAGAGATAGATATCTATGGGGAGAGAGAAAAAGAGAGAGAGAGAGAGAGAGAGAGAGAGAGAGAGAGATAGCGATGTCTATGGGGGAGAAAAAGAAGGAAAAAGAGACAGAGATGTCTATGGGGGAGAAAAAGAGAGAAAAAGAGACAGATTTCTATAGGGAGAAAAAGATATATATATATATATATATATATATATATATATATATATATATATGGGGAGAGAAAGAGAGAGAGAGAGGGGGGGGGTATAACGATGGGGTTTGTTATCGTGTGAGGTAGGACAGGGTGAGAAAACAGAAGCGAATTGTCCGATGGCTGACAGAAATGGTGGAAGGAGAAAAGAGGAAGGAGGAAGGAGGAAGGAGGAGAATCGACGAAGTAGAGATAGAGAGAGAGAGAGAGAGAGGGAGGGAGGGAGGGAGGGAGAGTGACGAAGAGCCCTGAGGGAGGATAATGGCGCAGAAAAAATTTGTGACCTAGTTTCTTTACAAAGGAGAGAAAGTACCTATGGATGATCCGCGTAGGTTTGTTTTCGTTATGGTATTACGTTTCGATATCTGCGAAATTAGATTCCCTCTCCCTTCCCCTCCCCCCTACAACAAAATTAGACTGTCTTTTTCTATTCTTTTCTTTTCTCCTTCTTCTCTCTCTCTCTCTCTCAGTCTCTCTCTGTCTCTCTCTCTGTCTGTCTGTCTTTCTCTGTCTCTCTCTTTGTCTTTTTCATCGCACGATCCACAACAGCGACGATTAAAAAAGAAGAAGAAGAAGGAGAAGGAGGAGGAAAAAAAATGGAGGATAACGTGAAAATATTAATTATCATCTGACCAATCTCGTCGATCACGCGCTATTAATACGATTATTTTCTCGTTTCTAAAAGGATTTCGTTCGCTTCTTGGGGGGTTTGGCTACGACGACGCACCACCATGATAATAGCAGCTCTTAAGGTCACTCGGTGTTTCGATCTTTTTTCTTTTCTTTTTTTTTTTTTTTTCAAAACATTTTTTATAAGAAAGAAAAATGAAAAATATCAACAGCGATCTGTAACACTCGAGAAAAAACGTATTTATCTCATAAACCACCCTCCGTACATCCTCCTATCTCGTAGGAGCCTCGTCTTATGGACGCGTAGGGAAGGATGAAAAAAAAGGGGTGGGTGGGGAACAAAAAAAAAAGGAAGGAAAGAAAGAAGGAAGGAAGGAAGGAAGGAAGGAAAGAAAGAAAGAAAGAAAAAAGTAAAAGAAAAAGGTGGATCGGATCCGTGATAGTGACGCTTCATGCTTTGTTACTTGCCAGGCTTTCGGAGGTTATGTACCCTCGCCTAAGGGGTGGCTCCCCGAAGGTCGTCTGGGGCGACCTTATCGATTCGTCCTCGACACCCTCTCTCTTTCCTTCTCTCTCTCTCTCTGTCTGTCTCTCTCTCTCTATATATATATATATGTCTGTCTGTCTCTGTCTCTCTCTCTCTTTCTCTCTTTTTTATCTCATTCTCTCTTCCGATTACGTATTATCGGATCTCGAGGAGCCTTTAGCTAAGGAGCAAACTGAGAAATCCAATAGGAACGTAGCGTAATCAGGTTCTCTGCACGTTACCGAACGCGGAATGCACCGGTGCCAAGCGTATATGTGTGTGTGTGTGTGTGTGTGTGTGTGTATATGCACGGATCCCTTTCTTAGATATTTCTCATTTGACGAATGCTCGTCATACCGATCTTGACATCGGCAGATCCGACGAAGGAAAATCATTGGTTTCGTAACGCAAGACGTTACGTGAGAACTCGAGATCATGATTGTTAATTGCTTTCTCTGTCACCATCTCTCTCTCTCTCCGTCTCTCTCTTTTGTCCATTTATCCTCTCTCTCTCTCTCTCTCTCTCTCTCTCTCTCTCTCTCTCTCTCTCTCTCTCTCTCTCTGTATTTCTCTCTGTATTTCTCTCTCTCTCCAAGTGTGTGTGTGTGCGCGCGCGCGGTGCGTGCGTTTGTGTCTATCTTTGTCTATCTCTTTGCCTATCTCTATCTATCTGTCTCATTTGATCTTGTTCTGGCTCTTCGGTTGGTTTGGCACTAATACAATCATTTGATCATTTGTCGATTTCTATATTTGTTATTACTTTTGATAATAATAATTTTTATGATAATCTTGTAATGATAATAATAATAATGATAATAATAATAATAATAATAATAATAATAATAATAATAATGATGATGATGATGATGATAATAATAATATTAATAATAATAATAATAATAATAATAATAATAATAATAATAATAATAATAATAATAATAATAACAATAATAATAATAATAATAATAATGATGACGATGATGACGATAATATTTCTTTATTATTATTATTGTTATTTTATTTATTATATTTATATTACTTCACTATAATAATTATGTAAATAATATATACATACTTTTTATTATATACATTATGTATATAATGATAATGACAATAATAATATTATCATATTAGTATTATCATAATATATGTATATATATATATATATATATATATATATATATATATATATATATATATATATATATTTGTTATATCTGTATTATCATTGTTGTTATTATTATTATTGCAACGAGACACATATGATAAACGTTGCAGAAGAAAACGAAGTACGCTGAGAAAAAAAGACGAAACAATTTTCACACCTGTATACGTAAAAGATAAAAAAAAAATAAAAGATTCAATAAATTCCAAAAAAAAAAGAATAAAATAAAAGAGAAACGAAAGAAAGAAAAGTAAGAAGA
>OU427005.1:1803436-1815936 GCA_911387935.1 Dolichovespula saxonica | reverse complement strand
ATCCGATCACGTTTGTTCGTATCAACGTGAATACATTCTTCCTCTTCTTCCTCGATACATTTTTATCGCCTGCGTAAGCAATTATTTGATTTAATCGATTAGCGCAATCATTGAATTCCTTGTACGGCTCTCTTTTTTTTTCCTAAAAAAAAAAAAAAAATGAAGAAAGAGAAAGGAAAAGATAAAACTTAATAATTTCTCTCGTAAAAAAATATCCGAAGGAAAAGTAAAGACCAAAAAAAGAAGAAAGATTCCCTGACTTTTACCTTAACGAACGTAATTATATTGATCCTCCTCTTTTTCCTTTTTCTTTTTCACTTTTCTTCTTCTTCTTCTTCTTCTTCTTCTTTTTTCTTTCTTATAATACAAAAGATGCAATACCAGAATTTATCTGATAACGAGGCGTCGTACCGTGTTTGGAGACCCTTAAAAAGTTACTTTCTTTTGCTGAGAGGCAGTGGAAAGAGGGGATAAAAGAACAGAGGAAAGAGAAAAAGAAAGAAAAAGGGTAAAAAGTACTAAAAAAAAAAAAAAAAAAAAAAATAAAAAAAAGAGAGAAGAAAGAAGAAAAAGAGAACAACTGGAGTGGGATGGAAGGGGGTGGGGAGACTTTAGCTGAAGTAAGGAGGAAATAGGGCTGATGAGGGGACTCGAGGGTGGTGAGATAGGAAGGAGAGGGTGACTCGTCGCGTCGGGTCGTGTCGCGTCATGTCGCGTCGCGTCTCGTCTCGCGTCTCGTCGCGTCGAATCGAATCGTATCGTATCGTATCGTATCGTATCGAATCGAATCGAATCGAGTCGGAGTCGGAGTCGGAGTCGGGTCGCTTCGGAGAAAGTTGCGTGCACGAAAAGACGAAAGAGAAAAGAGAGAAAAAGGAGAAAGAAAAAGAGAAGAAAAAAAAAAAAAGAGAAAGAGAGAAAGTTTTGGAAAGGGAAAGGGTGGAGCCGAGGCGCCGTTAAACCGGGGTAGAAAGGAAGAGGAAGGACGGAAGGAAGGAAGGAAGGAAGGAAGGAAGGAAGGAAGGGGATAGACGGGGAGAAGGAAGGAGGGAGGGAGATAGGGTGTAGCTGGGGTAGGGAGTACCGAGTGGCGGTAGGAGTAGGGGTATACGAGTGTAGGAGTTGCGGTAGGGGGTTGAAAACGACGGTGAAAGTCCTACCGCTCGATAAACCACCCCCGAGCCGCGCCAAGGTCATGGCCGTTGCTCCGACTCAATGCGACCATTACTTTCTTCCTCCTTCTCCATCTTTCACTTTCTCTCATTCGTTCTCTCTCCCTCTCTCTCTCTCTCTCTCTCTCTCTCTGTCGTTCTTTTTCTCTCTTTCTATTTCTCTTTTTATTTCTCTCTCTCTTTCTCACTCTCTCTCTCTCTCGTTTGATTTGCTATCCTTTATTATCTATCCCGTTGGTTCCAACGCCCTTATTTTAGGGGCAATTCGAAGGACGATACGAAATCGTCTCTCTCTCTCTCTTTTTCTTTTTGGAATCTTACCGTCTCTCTTTACAGACGTCTCTTTACAGGCTCGTACGACACGACAGGGTCAAAGGTCATATCAAGAACGTCGTCCTTTAACTTCGTCCATTTAATACTATTTCTTTTCTTACCCTCTTATTTTCTTCTTCTTCTATCATTCTTTTCTTTTTTCGTCTTTCTTTCTTTCTTTCTTTCTTTCTTTCTTTCTTTATTTATTTATATTTGCTTTTTTCTTTTATTCTTTTCGTTCTTGCTATTCAAAATTTTCTCCTTGGATGGTATCGTATTTTTTGTATCGAACAAAAGGAATTATAATAATATTTTATTTAATATTACTATCATTATTGTTATTGTTAATGTTAAAAAATTATTGAAATGTAGGAAACATTATCGGGAAAATTAGAATAATTATGATGGTTGTAGAGAGTCGATTATTTTCTCATACGTACATGTTTTCTATATTTTCTATATTTTCTTTGTCTTTTCTTTCTTTCTTTTATTTTTCTCATCTTTTTTCTTGTATCTTTTTTTCTTGGATAGTTTCGGATAGTTTTGGATAGTATCGTATTTTTTATATCGAGTAAAAAAAATTATCATTATCATTATCATTGTGGTTATCATAATCATCATCATCATCATCATCATCGTCATCGTCATTATTATTATTATTATCGTTGTTGTTGTTGTTGTTATTATTATTATTATTATTATTATTATTAATTTAAAAGAATTGTTGAAACTTAAGAAACGTTATTGGGAATATTAGAATAATCAAGATGGTTTATTTACGAAGTTAACTATGGTAGTACTTGGGCGGAACGGTAAAGTCGTTCATTTTTTTATCTTTTCTTTTTTTCTCTTTTCCCTTTTTCTCCTTTTTTTTTTTTTAAGACAACGACCGAAAGGGAAGCCAGTAAAAAAAAACAAAAAAGAAGAAGATATATTTGTATGTATGTATATATATATATATATTCATAGCTGTCTCGGTCTATCCTTCTTTCGTTTATTTCATGGTAATTCTCGAAGAAGAGTGGTAGATGGAGGGATGAGAAGGAGGAGGATGAGGAGGAGGAGGAGGAGGAGAAGAAGTAGTAGGAGAACGACGACGAGGACGAGGACGAGGACGACGATAGGATCGTGTCGAGGGTTGACGTGGTTCGTCTTGTGGTTTCGTGGATGACCTTGACCGTGGTGGATCGATCAGACCAGTGGAACCCGGCAGTCACCATGACTACGAAGGGTTCCTCTTCTTCGAGCTCTCTCTCTCTCTCCCTCTCTCTCCCTTACTCTTTCTTTCTTTCTACATAGCGAAAATTCCAGACGTATTCTTCGTTCCTAACCCATCTTCGTTCTTTCCATTTTATCTCTTTATTTCTTTCCGCTGCTACGTAACGCGAGACACGTAACTTAACCTTCTCACAATTTCTCTCTCTCTCTCTCTCTCTCTCTCTCTGTCTCTCTGTCTCTCTGTCTCTCTCTCTCTCTCTCTCTTTTTCCCTTTTTCCCTCCATCTCTTTTTCGCTCTTACCACGGATTAGCTATACCGAGCACGTAGGCGTCATATGAGAAAAATTCTTGAAGCGTGCCCGCGTGAATTTGAAATTTCAAAATTTCCCGCCCTTTTTCCAAGCCATATATACATATAAGTAGATATATCTAAGCTTACTCTCGCCTATTCCTATACCTTTTCTCCTCCTCCTAATCCTCCTAATCCTCCTCCCCTCGCTTCCATCTTACCGCCATCCACATCGCTACCTCCCCTCTCATCCTCGCTCAAGCTCATCTCCTACTCATCGTCGAACGACGAAAGGGAAATCAATGGAAGTTCGATGCTCGTTTAAGAGAATGAGAAAAAGAGAAAGACAGAGACAAAGAGAAAGAGAGAGAGAGAGCCAGAGAGAGAGAGAGAGAGAGAGAGAGAGAGAGAGAGAGAGAGAGAGAGAGAGAGAGACTCATTCTTGCGTTATCTTTGACGTAGCTACTTCCTGCGTATCGCGTATGCAAAGCTCGCCGGCGAGTCGATCGATCAATTAATCGAACGCGTCTCGCATAATCGCCTCCTCGTTTTACCGGACGCTTGCATTATGTTGCAAAGGCAAGTAGTTTCTAACTTCCACCTTATTCTCCTCTTCTTCGTACATATATTTATTTATATATATATATATATATATATATATATATATATATATATATATATATATATACACATATATATCTATATCTATACATACGTACCTGTTATACGTAAGTAACATATCGTTAGTAACATACGTAAGTGACATTACGTACGCAACATATCTACGTACGTACCTAATAATGTGCACTTGTGTATGTATAAATATATATATATATATATATATATATATATATATATATATATATATATATCTTATGTTATTACGCTTTAATATGAACGATTTTGATTCGAGAAAATTGTTCAATTTCTCTCTCTCTCTCTCTCTCTCTCTCTCTCTCTATCTCTCTCTCTATCCATTTTTTTGTATTTTTTTTTGCTTTTTCTAATCGAAGGAAAGGGTAAGGAGAGAAATACAACTTGGAGACTATCGATTCCCTTTCGCCTAACCTACCTTAACGTCGGCAAGAAGGGTGGCACGATGAGAGAGACAGAGAGAGAGAGAGAGAGAAAGGGGAAAAGGAGACATTTATGGTGATACGAATTAGAGAGAGAGAGAGAGAGAAGAGAAAATGAGACGTCTGTGAAGATACCATTTAGAAAGAGAGAAAGAGAAAGAGAGAGAGAGATGGAGAGATAAATAGATAGATATCTATCTATAGATTGATAGTAATCGCTTATCAAGAAACTCTCTACGATTTCAGCGTAATATACCTAGTTAACTTAACGAGATCTCTTTACGTACGATGGCCTCTGAGAAGAACCTGCGTCGGTTCTCACGAGAAAGAGATGGAGATAGGCGTACAGACGGTTGTACTGACGAAGACGGATATATAACGGTGATGGGAGGTGATGGGAGGTGAGGGAGGAGACTGAGATGGATAAAATAATTTCACTCTATTTTTTTCCTCCTACCACTCATACAAGGTGTATCGATTCCCTATAATTCTATTTCAAAGTTCGATATCCCTTTCTTTCATTTTCTTACTTACATCCGACCGACCGTGTTAACCAATTCGTTCGATTGTCTCTTTCTCTTCCCTTTTAAAGGGAAGGAAACGACGAGAGAGAGAGAGAGAAAAAACGGCAAGAAAAAGAAAAATAAATGAAAACGAAAAAAAAGACACACACACACACAACCACAGCGAGATACGTGAGATCGTGGGCGGAGGGATAGGGAGGGGAGGGAGGGTTCAGGGAGGGAGGATTTGGGGAGGAAACGAAGGGATAAGACGTGACGCGAGTTCGGCACGATTTCGTTTCTCGTTACGATTTCGAGAGTATCGCAGAGAGTGGTGTAAATATAAGAAAGAGAAATAAAGAGAAAAGAAAATTACAAGATAGAAAAGGAAAGGGAAGGAAAGAAAAGGGATGGGAAAAAATACAGCAGCGAGAAGAGCGAAGGTAAGATGGGGAGTTTCTTCTCTGACCTTCGTAGACGTCAATATCGTTCATTCGTTCGTTCGTTCGTTCGTTCGCCCATCAAAAGGTTTGCCTGGTCTTTGTACTATAGCTGTATAGACAGAGACAGAGACAGAGAGAGAGAAAAGAGAGAGAGAGAGAGAGAGAGAGAGGGATGGAAAATGTTTGACACGGAGGGTAGGGAAGAAGAGTGAGACGGGTTCTAGGGGGTGGTCTAGGAGGAAAGGAAAGAAGAGAGACCGACGAGAAGAGTAGCGGAGAGAGGAAAAGGGGGCGCTACAGAGAATGTTAGATGTTAGTGGCTAAGAGTAGAAAGAGCGAGGAAGATAGAAAATGTAGAGGGCCAGTTCGGTGCTCTATAGGTAGGTTCAAGGACGACCACGCCCTGTCTGCTCGGCACCCTCTCGACGAGCTACCACCCCCTTTCCAATAAGCTCTATACGCAGTTCGCAAACCGCCTGGAAACAACCCCTAAATTTTCAGGGCCGTGTCCTCCGGCCGGATATATATATATATATATGTGTGTGTGTGCGTGCGAAGGAACGTGCGTGTGTGTGTGTGTGTGTATATATATATATATATATATATATATATATATATATATATGTAGGTACGTATGTATATACCTGCGCTGCTTCTGCTATTAGACACGCTCGAATGGTGTACACCCATTCGTGCGTGTACTACACCCGATGCGTTTTCCAAAATGAACGGACACGACCCAAACCCCTCCTCCTTCCACCCTTTTCATCTCCCTCCCCCTCTCATCCTCCCGTCCTCCCATCCTCCTCGTCTTTTTCACGTTCGCCTTGTTTTTCTTTTTTTTATTATTAATTTGTATTCTTTTTTTTCTTCCTTTTTTTTTATTATTTTCTATTCTTTTTTTTCTCATTGTTGTTGTTGTTGTTGTTGTTGATTATTATTATTATTTTTTTTTTTTTTGATTTTCACTCGGTCTTGACGGCACACGATTACGTTTAATTGTACTTTTCTTTAGGAACTTCTTTCGTTTTCTTTAATTTAAAAAAATTTTTTTTTCTTTCCTTTCTATTCCAATCGATGTTCTTCGTAATAAGGCTCGTTTCGTAGTTTAAGTATCTAATCGCGAGGATAATTACGTTATGTTATTTATTATCCTTATCGTTTAGGCACGATCATTGTTCCACGTAGAGACAGATACAGTGTTTCGGTTGATATTCGATTGTATTGAAAATTTTTTTATCAATTTTTGTGAAAACGTTCAATTATTGTTTTAATTATTCTATAAGGTTTGTTTAACTATTATTATTATTATTATTATTATTATTATTATTATTATTATTATTATTATTATTTATGTTGTTGTTGTCGTTGTTGTGTAGGTTTTTAGAAGTATAATTTATATTGACAGATATAACACGCGGAAGTATTTTTGCAAATTTTGCATATTTCATTTTTTATAATTAAGTCTACGTAAAAAAAAGTGAATATGAATAATAAATTTTTTTCTGTTGTTTTCGTAAGCACTTGTTGACGGAAACATTGTAATCATTGTTATGATGATTTTACATATATATTTTTTCATTCTTTTTTTTTTTTTTAAAGTAACAGGAAGGATAATTAAGTTAATAGACGTAACATACGTGCCGTGGATCCCGCACACACGCAATTATATCTTAATTTAAACTATATATATGTGTATATATATATATATATATATATATATATATATATATATATATATGTACGGTACGTGTATGTTGCTAGTATATTATTAATTAAGATTGATTAACGTTACTTGGAAGAAAATTAAAAAAAAAAAAAAGAGAAAAGAGAAAATAACGTTCAAATATTATACTGCAAATGTGCACGGGCGATATATTAAAATAAATTAAAGTGAAGGGAAAACCTCGCTGTGTGTGTGTCTGTGTGTGTTTATCTGATCGAGTAAATTGTATTTACAAATTTTACCCAATCGTCCTTCTCGATCGTTACATACCACTTAAATAATTTCAATGTCCGTAATTAAAACCTTGTAAATTTTGGACATGCCTATTTTAATTAAATGCACGATCATTGGATGCGTGCAAAAAAAAAAAGGAAAAAAATGTTATGACATGGTTTTAACTTTTCCTTGCATTAATAATATCCTCCATTTGAATCAATCATTACGGCATATCTGTTTTCTTTCTTACAATGATTCCTTTAATTCATTCTTTTAATTCATACGTTTTACGGATTGAATCAACCGAACGCGTGCACGACGAACGTGAATACTCGTTTTATATATATATATATATATATATATATATATATATATATATATATATATATATATATAACATATACACGTATACACGTGTCTGTAAAGATAAAAAAGAAAATAAAAAAAGTGAAGAGGAAACGGGAAAAGGAAAAAAATGTAAACTCATTTCTGGTTTCGATTGATAAATATTATATATTGACAAAAAACAAACAAACAAACAAATAAGTAAATAAATAAATGAATGAATAAATAAATAAATAAACAAAAATAACTCGAGTAACCAAGAATACTTTTTCTTCGAAATACTCACCTATCATATCTATGCGTATGCAAGCAAGTACTTGACGAAATAAAAACGAAATATATATACCTGCACACGTGTACGCACAAAAACAGAGACGCACGCACGCGTACCACGCACAAACACACACACACACACACACACGTATGTATGCACGTGGATACCAACATGAATATTTAACTGCACGTGCACATGCGTGTGCACTAGTTATTATCTTATCTCATAAAAGAAAAAAAACAAACAAGGAAAGAAATAGAGAGAGAGAGAGAGAAAAAAAGAGAGAGAGAGAGAGGAAGGACAACCGGCTGTTACTCTTCGATTTCCGCGAGAGAAAGGGACAGGTTGAGAGAATACTTTTTAACGACAGCTGATATCTAGCTCGTTTAATTGGAACCGTTCGATATTTATATACTTATGTACTATAGAAAGAGACAATGACAGGGAGAGAGAGAGTGAGAGAGAGAGGGGGGGGGGAAGAGAACAATAAGTATAAGAGAAGAAATAAAATATTGATCGTTGAATTCAACGAAATCAAATGAACAAAGCCATCTATCCGACTCATCTCTCTCTCTCTCTCTCTCTCTCTTTTATTTTCTTTCTCTTTTTCTCTCTTTCTTTCTCCGAGAATACCAATTTCGTCCTACTTCCTGTTTGTCTTTCGTTGTCAGCCGTACGAGAGATGAACGCTTATCGCCATTTTGATATATTCCCGGAGGTTTATTCCTCTCCCTATCATCCGACTGGAGTTTCCGGAAAGCTGCTCTCTCTCTCTCTCTCTCTCTCTCCTTCTCTCTTTCTCTTTTTCTTTCTCTCTTTCTTTTTTTTTCTTCCTTTAAATCGATTAATTGCAACCGATGCGAGCCTTTATTTATGAGCACTCGAATAAAAACTTAATAATAATAATAATAATAAGAAAAAGAAGAAGAAGAAAGAGAAGAAGAAAAAGAAAAAGAAAAAGAAGGAGAAGTAAAAGAAGAATAGGAGGAGGAGCCCTCCTCCCGGTTTTCTCCTCAGCGATTTCGTCCATCGGAAGAGGCTCATACGATCGTTTACTATCTCTTAGCGAATGTATCTGTTTTATATATATATATATATATATATATATATATGTATGTATGTATCATATATGTAAGTATGTATTTGTCTATCTATGTATGTATAAAGTGCATCGCTGAGAGGGCCGACCTTCGACCTGAGATAGGTACCATTGCCATTATCGCCATTTCCAACGAAACCAAGAGAGTGAGAAAGAGAGAGAGAGAGAGAGAGAGAATTGCTTTGAAAACGATTAAAAAGGAATGAGTATGATCGAAATAGCTTTGCAATGAAAGAAAAAAAATTAAAAAATAATATAACGAGAATGTTTGATATATGTGAGTACATATACATTATTAGATAAAAATGCCGGTCATTATATATCGTCAGAAATAAAACAACGACGACGAGAACGACGACAACGACGACGACGATGATGATGATGACGATGACGATGATGATGAGAGATTATCGTAACAAGTTTCTTTTACATGACTTTCCGATATACACAATCTCTTCAACCTTCATTTCTCCTGAGATTAGTATTTATTTATTTTTTATTTTTTTTTTAGTTTTATTTTTATTTTTTTTTTATTTTTATTTTTTGTGTGTGTGTTTTTTTGTATATATCTCTTATGTAACGAATATATATATATATATACATACATACATATATGTGTGTGCGTGTGTGTAAATCCTAGTATGTATATGAGTATTTCTCGTTGTTATACATAGAAGGTCATTTTTACCAAATTTTTACGAATACGTTATATCATTTCCTCATTTGGAGTAATCTCTCTCTCTCTCTCTCTCTCTCTCTCTCTCTCTCTCTCTCTCTCTCTCTCTCTCTCTCTCTCTCTCTCTCTCTCTCTCTCTCTCTCTTTCTCTCTGTTTCACTCTTTCTCTTGCTGATTTAAGAGAAGACGGGTACAATTTTGCGTCTTGACCTTTCCTATCTCATAGGAGGATAAAAGTCTGCGCTTTGAATATCTCGTTTTCTTAATTATGAATATTTAATAAATTTCTTGAAAAAATATGATCACGTTCTTATATATGTACACAGAGAAAGAGAGAGAGAGAGAGAGAGAGAAAGAGAGAGAGAGAGAGAGAGAAGAGAAGAGAAGAGAGATATGTCTCTCTCTTTCTAATGCGGGATTTTTAACATAATATTTTATTTAATATTTTTCATACTAGTAAAATGAAAGAAAGAATAGTACGGACACACACACACGCGCACACATATATATATTCTCTCTCTCTCTCTCTCTCTCTCTCTCTCTCTCTCTCTCTCTCTCTCTCTCTCTCTTTAAAT
This sequence comes from Dolichovespula saxonica, assembly GCA_911387935.1. Lineage (NCBI taxonomy): Eukaryota > Metazoa > Arthropoda > Insecta > Hymenoptera > Vespidae > Dolichovespula > Dolichovespula saxonica. The sequence goes on along the minus strand of OU427005.1, from coordinate 1,806,012 downwards.
ATTTCTTCATATTTGGCAATCAGGCAAAGATAATTTCACAATTTTCATAACATGTTTGTTTCACGAGCGGTATTTTCTCTTCTCTTTTTTCTACTGTTCTCCCTTTTCTTCCTTTCTTTCGTTTTCTCTTTCTTTTCTTTTAATTCTTTTTTTTTTTATATTTAAAAAATATAAGGAAAAAAATTATTAAGAGGGAAAAAAGAAATCACAGTATCCCTCCGCGAGAAATTCGAACCAGGACTAGTACTATCCTCTCTCTCTCTCTCTCTCTCTCTCTCTCTCTCTCTCTCTCTCTCTCTCTCTCTCTCTCTCTGGTTTGTACCTAGAACCGTATACACGCTCGTATCCTGCGGATAGCGGGAGAAACATCGATCCGGATCTTCGTGAATCTTTCAACGAAATTACACTGCTCGCTCGTAAACTCGAAGATGTAGCCACGCAGGTGTGGTACACGCTCGTGGGCGCCTTCTTCTTCTCGCGAGAAAAAGAAAGAGAGAAAGAGAGAAAGAAAGAGTGTGAGAGAGAGAGAGAGAGAGAAAGAGAGAGAGAGAGAGAGAGAGAGAATGTGTTCTATGTACGGCCAGAGCTAACTGCTCGAGCTCCGTCCACCTTCTCCTTCTTCTTATTCTTCTTCCTCTTCTTCTTCTTTTTACTAAGTACAAGAAAAAGAGAGAGAGAGAGAGAGAGAGAGAAGAAAAGAAAGAAAGAAAGAGATAAATGACAGTACGGGGCGAGACCCTGACCTTCGACAATCCGCCCCTGTACGCCTATCCTCTTCTTCGTAGCTGAATCTTCTTCTTCTTCTTTATCTTCTTCTTCTTCTTCTTCGTCTTCGAGAGAGAGAGAAAGAAAGAGAATTGCGTCAGAGTTTCGTACCAATTAGCCCTATGGGTTTGCCTTTAGATAATATATATATATATATATATATATATATATATATATATATATATATATATATATATATATATATATCTAAGATCATCCATGATCGAGTAGCTTCGTGATCGCGGTTTTTTATCTGGTTTTTTTATTTCATATTTTTTGTAAGAAATTTGTCCTACTTAATTTCTATCTCTTTTTTTCTTACTCTATCTATCTATTTTATTATCTCTGTCTCTCTCTGTCTGTCCGTCTGTTTCTCTCTCTTTCCCTTATTATAGAATAATAAAATATTTTCTATAAAATATGATATTTTCTATGAAATTGATTTAAATGAGAATTTGACGTAATACGAATAAATATGAATAGGGTCAAGGTCGTGATAAATTATTTCATTTCATTCATTATAAATCATCGATTGTAAACTACACATGTATGTTTATATATTTTAATTATTACAAATAAATCTTAAGATTTGTAGGTAAAAAAGAAGAAAGAAAGAGAAAAGTAGAATAAAAAAAAAGAAAAGGAAAAATTTTGCGAATTTTGATTAGAATTAATATAACGTAAAGCTATTTCAAAGAAACAAGAAAATAATATTAATAATAATAATAATAATAATAATAATAATAAATAAAGAATAATCGATAGATCATTAATTCGCAACACTCACTGCCAAGTTAAGTACATTATTATTGAATCCTTGAATATCCTTCATAGACGTCGATAGTTAAATACTCTATGAATTATCCTAATTGATTTAAATGGTTATTCGATTTAACACATGAAAATGATCGATGCCATAATCTATTACGAAAGATCGATAGATCGTTCATCAACTATTCGCATAGTCCGCTAAGTTAAGCCGTTTCTTTTTTTTCTTTTTCTTTTTTATTGAAATCATTGAATATCTCCGATGCACGTCGATCGTTAAATACTACGAATTATTTTAATTGATTTGAACGATTATTTCATCCAACATGTAAAAATGATCAGTGTCATGATCTTATTATGAATGATTGTTGGGTCATTCATTCATGTAGTCCGCCGAGTAAAAACTATTTTTTTTTTTATTGAATCATATATATATATATATATAAATAAATAAATAAATAAATAAATAAATATATATATATCAGAATAGAATAATTACAGACTATGGAACATTCTAATTGATTTAAATGATTATTTGATCTAACATGTGAGAATGATCAATGTCGTGAACTATTATGGAGGATCGTTGAATCATTAATTTACGTAGTCTGCCAAGTAAAGCTATTTATTTGTATCTATATATGTGTTTATATATATATATATATATATATATATATATATATATGCATGTATGTACGTATATATATTTATATATCAGGATAGAATAGTTAAATACAATGAAACATTTAAATAGATTCAAACGATTATTCTGATGTAACACACGTGAAAATGATCAATGTCACGATCTATCGCGGAAGTTCGATAGATCAGTATCTAAGGAATCTTATTTCAATATTGTATGTTAAATATTCTATTCTTGTCACGAGTACCTTTCCATTGGCGGCGGGTTAACGTACGTATGTACCTATCTATATATGTTTCTATCTATCTAACTATCTATGTATTTATAAGCGTGTGTCCGTGTGCGCGCGCGCGCGCACGTGTGTGTGTGCTGGGTGTACATAGTAATTAACTCACATTAC
>OU427005.1:1790936-1800936 GCA_911387935.1 Dolichovespula saxonica | reverse complement strand
GGAAGAGTGGAAGGACTAAAAGGCATTAAGCGTCCCTCTCTCTCTCTCTCTCTCTCTCTCACTCTGTGCGTGCGTGTGTATTTGTGTTTTTATCGTCTATCCTTCTCTAGCACCTCTATTTGTTTCAACGGCAAACCCTAAACTCTCTACGGCTTGAAAATAATCCCAAGTCGTCCGCACCACCGACCGATTTTCGGCCAAAAACTTCAAACCCAAGGGGGTTCGGTAGGTTATTCGATAAACGTTTTAAAAGGGTAGCTTTTACCTCTGTCTCTCTCTCTCTCTCTCTCTCTCTCTCTCTTTGTCTCTTTATCTCTCTTTTTCACTCTCACTCTCTCTCTATAACATTTTCACTCTTTATGTCTCTCCGTCTCCTTCTACTTTTTAGTATACCAAGGAGGGATATATAGTCAGTATCGTCGACCTTGGAAAAAATGCGAGAACATAACCTTCGCGTTCTGATAAATTTCTTTTTCTTCTTCTTTTTTTCTTCTTCTTCTTTTCCTTCGTTCTTTATTTTTTCTTTTTTTTTTTTTTTTTTCGTTTTCTCTCATTTCGAAAGACGACGGACGTTATCGAGATTTTCTTTTTTTTCTTCTGCTTCTTCTTTTTGCGTGTTTTTTTTTCTGTTTGTTATTTTTTTTTTTCTTTTTGCTTTTTCTTCCCTCCCTTTTTTGGTTTTTTTGGTTTTTTCTTATTTTTTTTTTTTTTTTTTTTAATTTTATTTTGGTACGAGATTGTTTTTCTTAATTAAAGCGAAAAAAGTGGCAGAAAAAAAGTGGCGCGCTAAGGTCACGACCGCCGTGGGAATCACTTGGGTTACAAAGTCGAGAGATTATTTTCGATTATTTTAACGAGGAGGAGTCACTTGGCGATGGGGGAGAAGGAAAGAGGTATAGGAAGAGTGTAGGTATGGAGAGCGAGAGAGAGAAAGAGAGAGAGAGAGAGAGAGAGAGAGAGAGAGAGAGAGAGAGTGAGAGGGCGAGAGAGATAATATGTGAATCGTATCTTTCCTCTCTTGATGTATATATATATATATATATATATATATATATATATATATATATACCTACGATATATTTTCGAAACGAAAGAATACGTGCCTTAGCGTTACGTTTCCTCCCCTTTTTTTTCTTTTTTGATTTATACTCGAACTTGCCGATAGACGTGACTTATTTCCTATATCTCTTTATAAGTATATATAGATTTATGTATTTATATGTTATGTATGCATCAAAAAACATATTGTGTATATATACATATGTGTGTGTGTGTGTGTATTGTATTAATGGTATAAGAAAAATATGACGGAAATTTTTGGAGACTTTATAATATATATATAGACCTAATACATATATATATATATATATATATATATATATATATATATATATATATACACAATATATATATATACATACACATATATATATATATATATATATATATATATATATATATATATACATATATATATTCAAATTATTAATTCTTATTTCCTATATCTCTTTATAAATATATATTGTTATACATATCTATATATCTATACGTTATGTATACGTTAGAAAAAAATCATGTGTTATTGGTATTAGAAACATATGTCGGATATTTTCGTAGAATTTATATATATATATATATATATATATATATATATATATATATATATATCAAAATATATCAAAATTATTAACTATATTGAGATATAATTATTACTTTTACACACACACGCACAGTGTTTTCTCAATGAAAAGCGTTCGTCATGATTACTACGAAATTCAAGTGGCTTCATAGAAAAACACCAAAAAGACATGCCAATTTGTCTTTTCGACGGTTAGGGGGGGGGGGGGCAGACAGGTCCTTATCGTAAAATCATCCGTTTTGGGTTAAACCCTCCGTCGAGAGGGTTGACAACTCACCTTATGAAGTCTTAAACAGGTAGCATAACTCAAACGGCATACCGTTCAAAAGGATCCTTTAATTATCTTTAAATACGGTCCGATTATTATTCCTTTCTTCTTTTTTCCTCATTTCTGTTTAATTTCGAGTTGAGTGGTTTCCGTCAAAGAAAAAAAAAAAGAAAATAAAAAATGCGTTACGTGGATACAAATTGTAAGGTGAGTCCTTCCAATATTCAATAAAATAATTAAATAAAAAACTTATTCAATAAAATAATTCAAAATATGTATCAGCCGCGCAGGAGCACCGTGCGAGTAATTTAAAATCTTTACCTTCCGGTATTATTAAGTCGTACATTTTGCGATACATCCGGTGCAATCTAGCTGCATTCTTCGATTATCAACGTCCGAAGAGTTCCTCCTAATGAACCCAGAACGGCATATATTCTGGATATTGTTAATACTTCCCCTCTCCCCTCTCCCCTCGTCTCGTAGAAAATGGAGGAAAAAAAGAGAAAAAGGAAAGATAAATTTCAATGATCGTAAACGATCGGAAAAATATGTTTCCCTTAACAAAAAGTTGTCCATATTGAAAAATTGCACTGGACGACGTCGAGGAGATCCGTCGTGTTGAAAAAAAAAATATATATATATATAAAAATAAAAATAAACGAGAAAAGAAAATAAAAAAAAAATAAAAGCAAGCGCTTCCGGAATCGTCTGAGATCATTATTAAATGATATCATCAACGCGGTCGATCGATAGATCCAAATCCTCGGTGGTTTTAATTAATATATCGAGATTTAATAATTGCTACGTTGCGATAAAATTGTTGCGATCGAGAGAGCGTACACTGATAAATTTTTTAATATATTCTATATATATATATATATATATATATATATATATATATATATATATAAAATATTATATGTTATAATGCTAATCCATAAAATATAATATATTTTACTCAATATTTTATAGATTAGTATTATCTCTCTCTCTCTCTCTCTCTCTCTCTCTCCTTCTCTCTCTCTCATTTTTTTATATTATATATTATACCTATTATACACTCTATATATAATGGATGTAATAACATAAAAATATGGGTATATACGACATAATACGTATATAATACATATAATACTTATACATTCATGTAATATCTATACATATACATACATACACATATAAATACATACATATATATATACATACATACATATATATATATATATATATATATATATATATATCTTACGATGATATAATACTAATATTATATAAAATATATCCAAGTCAGGAGCGATTAGAATAATTAGTCGAAATTATACACGCTATATAACGCGTCCAATGAGAAGTGGAAGACTAGTAAGAGATGATGGATGACGGAGTGAGAAGGGGAGGCAGGGGCGCGCGACGGGAGCGCGGCGGGGCGGGGGGGGGGATGGCAGGAGGTGGCATCGACGTGGCGTCGTTCAATTAACTTCTCCTAATCGTTCGTTGCACCGACGTGCGATCGTAAAACCGTCACGAGGTCGTAAAAACGTCAACCGCTCGTTCGTACGCAAAACAAGCGCGCGTGTATCGACTCTTTCTCTCTTTCCTCCTACTTCTTCTTCTTCGTCTACTTCTATTTCTTCTTCTTCTTCATCATCATCTTCTTCTTCTTCTTCTTCTTCGGCTCTGTCTTCTTCTTCTTCTTCTTCTGCATCTTCTTCATCTTCATCTTCTTCTTCTTCTTCTTCCTCTCTATGATATTTAAGTGGTAGACTTACGAAGGCACTACGATCCACTGTCGTTGATTATTAACGTTCGACCGGGAAACGAACGAGTTAAAGTCGATTATTTGTGTGCGTGTTGCGTGCGCTTGCACGCGTGCGTGTGCTGCGTGTGCGTGTGTCCGCGCGTGTGCGTGTACGTGTGCGTGTGCGTGCGTGTGTTTGTCATTCTCGAAGTTTCGCGAATTACAAATTGTTCTTTTACCGTTTTTTTTTTTTTTCTTTTCCGTATATTTTTCTTCTCTTCTTTTTTCTTCCCCCTTCCTTTCGCTCATCTCCCTTTTCTTTCGTTTGCATAATGGGCTTGCGGTTAATTAAAGTTTCTCCACGTTTCTTCTTCCTTTTTTCTCTCTCTTTTTTTTCTTTCTTTTCTTTTTTAAATCCTTTTTCCCGAAAAAAGACGACCGTTGTTTCGTTCCGTTTGTTTGCCTTTCGTTTTCATTTTTTTCTTTCTTTCTGTTTCCGCACAATTTTAGTTTTATCTCTTTGGTTTCATTTCTCCCCTCCCCCCTTTTAAAATTGCATTCATCGAAACGCAAAACTTTGGCTAATCGTTTTCCTTTACCGTTAAGCGTTTAATACTTCGGTTGTAAAGTCCTATCGTTTCGGTATTTCCCCACTATTCTACTTTTTTTTCTTTCGTTATTTGTTTAATCTTTTTTTTTTTGCACAGGGAGGGTGGACGTGGACGAAAGAGGATAATTCGATAATTCTCATTAATTTCTATCAATCCCGAATTTCGTTATTCGTCGTTCGTTATTGGAACGTTTCGTTTCATTTCTTTATTATTATTATTATCGTTGTTTCTTTTTTTTTTTTTATTCAAACATTTGAGTTATCTTCCATTCGCGTCGAATTTCTCATCTCGTCTCTGCTCCCCCACCCCCCGCCACCACCCCGTCCGCTCTTCCCTCTCCCTCCCGTGGCCATTTTCTACTTTCGAGTTTCTCGCCAATTAGGAGATACTCTTAGGATGTACTCCGTACATGTAGAAAATATGTTTTCTATTTTTATTTTCTTTTTCTCTTCTATCTTCTAAGAGAGAGAGAGAGAGAGAGAGAGAGAGAGAGAGAGAGAGAGAGAGAGACGGGAAGAAAACGAAATATGATCAAACGAAAAAGAAAGAGAAATAGATACAGGGACAGAAACAAAGATAGATAGATAAATAGATAGATAGATAGATAAAGAGAGAGAGAGAGAGAGGAGAAGAGAAAGAGAAGAATAATAAAAAAAAAAAAAACAAAAACGAGAAAAAATCCCCGATAAACGAAACTCGCACGTAATAATCGAAATCGTATTACGCGTCCGATTACGTTGATCTTAGAATTTACGGATTGATAAATGTAAATGTGACGCGAACGTAACCTCCAATGTAACATAACCTCGTTCACGTATGTATAAAAAACGAGCGACTAACGGACTCTCTCTCTCTCTCTCTCTCTCTCTCTCTTTTTCTCTCGTGTGATGGAAATTAAAAAAAAAAAAAAGAAAAAAACATAAAAAAAATAAAAGGGAAGAATGGTGAATAAGAGAAGCGTGCATGCACGAAAGGAGACAGAGAAAAAGAGAGAGAGAGAGAGAGTGAGAGAGAGAAGGGGAGGGAGAGACAGGGGGAGAAAAAAATTATTCTCGCTACGACCAACGACAACGACACACAACAACGAAGACGAAGACGAAGACGATGACGACAATGATGGCGACGATGGATGGCATTCCTTCCGCACGCGAAGAGACCGAGGCCGGCCGACTTTCTCGGTCCTCCTTTCCCCTCCTCACCTCTCTCCTCTCCTCTCTCTCTCTCTCTCTCTCTCTCTCTCTCTTTTTTACCGTGCTCGCGTTGTTACTGTCCCATCCGTCGATCCGTAGCCGATTTTTCCTTTCTCGCGTGGAAAATCAAGGTGTTGCGCGTTACAACGACTACTACACAACTACTAAACTGCTACTACTATTACTAATACCATTACCATTACTGTTACTATTGCTACTACTACTAATGCTATTGCTACTACTACTACCACCACCACTACTTCTACTATGACGAAGACGGCGACGACTCTCGCTGATCTTGCTTTCGAAAAGGCGAAAAAGAGAACTAGCGTGTCGTGTGCTGATCTATAAATCTCATTACTCTACTTACTTTGCTCGAAACGTTTTGCGTCGAGAGCGAACGAAACTACGTTCTATCGTATCGCTCTTTACCATTACGTTTTAGCTTTTCTACGACGTGATGTGCTGTATATATATATATATTCGTCGATCAGAAATTATATATATATATATATTATATATTCGTCGATGAGAAATTTTTGTTCCGTCAGAAATCTGATCAGAAAAAATTTTGACCTTAGTCCTTCGTTCACGCGTCCCATTCCCGGAATATATGAGCCTTAATCGAATGAAAATATTTAACGTAGGAGAAAGATTCCGTATCGTCGAGTTTATTCGATAACTTATAATAACATAATAGAAATCGATTCGAATTAGAAAATATATAAATAGACTTGTCGCGAAAGATTGGAGTATTCGAGCCGATGGGTATATCGATATAGGTTTTTTTTATGGATATATTTAATATATATATATATATATATATATATATATATATATAACTATATGTATGTATTTATATATTCATATGTATGTAAAAAGAAAAAGAATAGAGTATGAATTGTATAAATGTATGAAAATGTTGATAGAATATTCGAAGTGTCGAGAGACAATCAAAATTGATTTTGATAAAAATTGTGGGAGTGTAATATCGAGGATTTCTTATCGGCGAGAATGCATGATGGAAGAAGATAAATAAAAGAGAGAGAGAGAGAGAGAGAGAGAGAGAAGAAGGAAGAGAAAAAGAAAATAGACGTAGAATTCGACGATAGAAAAATAGCGATAGAGAGTCGATTTGACAGAGAAAACCAAAAAAATAAAAAAGATAACTCACGCGTGGCGTTGAATTCGTATCGACAGATAATGGATAAAGAAAGTCGAGAAAATCGAATAAAATCGTATATAGGAAAACTTCGTAAAGGTGAAAATCGAAAAGATCTATCTGGGCGAACGAAAACCATTTTATAAAATAGATAGAAAAAGATAGATAGATAGATAGAGAGAGAGAGAGAGAGAGAGAGAGAGAGAGAGAGAGAGAAATCAACGAGAGTTGGAGGAATATTCGTGTCGAGATAAAAGTTGTATGAAAATCGTGGAAGTAAAGAAAAAAAATAAAAAAATAAATATACGAAAACAAAAAGAAACGAAACGAAAAGGACAGGAAAGAAAGAGAGAGAGAGAGAGAGAGAGAGAGAGGGAGGGAGAGAAGTGAAAAAAGAAAAAAATTACGAAAATTCGAAATCCCATAACGGTGCGAATGAGACACGCGAGTGGTGGCGATGGTGGTTACGGTAATGGGCGGTGGTGGTGGTAACGAGAAGGGGGAGGGATGAGGAGGAAGGTAGTAAAGAAGAGAGAGAGAGAGAGAAAACAATGCGACGACAATTCCCCCGAATATGGGCACAAAAGAATTTCACAATAGGAAATAAATAGGCGCGGACGAATTACGTTTAAAAAAAAAAGAAAAAAAAAAGAACAGAAAGAAAGAAAAAAAAAAAAAATCAACCAAACCCTCTCGAACCTCGTAAGAATATTCCGTCGTCGGACACGGGATACGGAGGGGGGAAGGGAGAGAGGTAGGGAGGTAGGGAGGTAGGGAGGTAAAGAAAAAAAAGGACGAAGGACGCGTGTAACTCTCGATCGAGCTATAGCGGCAGGTAGATGCAAGTGAGAGAGAAGTGTGCGGGGTACGAGAGCGAGAAAGAGATAGGACGAAGAGAGTACGACGAGGAGGAAGAGGAGAAAGAAGAGAAGGAGGAGGAGGAGGAGGAGGAGGAGGAGGTGGCAACGGCGACGAGGAGGGGGAGGGAAGTGCATCGGGCGAGCGGCCCGCTCGTCGTCGTCGCGGGTCGTGCAGTGAGGATGAGGAGGAGGAGGAGGAGGGATATATGGTGGTTGGGGGGAGAGAGCGGCGGGGGGAGAGAGAGGGAGAGAGAAGAGTAGGAAAATTCAGGTCGCGCCTTGACATACTTGTACTTACCACGTGCATCGGCCGCTGCGCGCACGCGCGCATTGCGCGAGAAACGGAATGAGAGTGAGAGAGAGTGAGCGAGAGAGAGAGAGAGAGAGAGAGAGTGAGATAGAAAGAGAATACGCTCGATGCACCGCGAGAAACGTTGCGTTGACTTCACTCCGTATCTATCTCTCTCTCTCTCTCTCTCTCTCTCTCTCTCTCTGTCTGTCTCTCTTCTTTCCTTTTTTATTCTCTCTCTTTTATCTTCCTTTTTTCTTTTTATTTTTTTTTTTTTTTGCTTCGTCTTTTCCTTCTTATTTTCCTTCTATTTAAGTAGTTCCTTCCCTTTTGCCCTTCCGCCTCCCCACTTCATCTCTCGTCGCCCCTTCTTTTTTATTACGTATGTGTACGTACGTATATACCGTATGTATCGTGTGCGCGTAGAAATTTTTCATTGGTTTAATCAAATTTCGGATAGGATCGTTTTCTTCCCTTACCATTTTCTATTCGTTCGTTTTTCTTTCTCCCGGTTTTATTCTGTTTTTTTTTTTTTCTTCTTTTTGGTTATTTCTTCGCTCTCTCTCTCTCTCTCTCTCTCTCTCTCTCTCTATCTATCTTCCTCTTTCTCTCTCTCTTTTTTCTGTTCATTTTTCGTTATGGTACGAACGTATACGTCGTCTTCGATCAATTTTCAATATCACAATCTTGGAATGCCAGGTATATTAGGGTTTTGGGTTAAGGAAGGGTGGGTATGGGTATGGACGGGGAGGAGGAGGAGGAGGAGGGAAAGGGTCTAGATGATACGGGAACGGGGGGAGAGAGAGAGAGAGAGAGAGAGAGAGAGAGAGAGAGAGAGAGTGGTAAAGGCGGCTTTAGGGATTATATGGGGAAACGCCATAGAAAGTAAGAAAGTCGTAACTTTAAAGGTCGTTATCTATGGTATTGCGCATGCGCACACACACTCCCGGCGAGATAGCGCGTTTATCGGTGTATTACGAATGCAAATTCCAAGGTGCAACAACCGCACGATCGTGCGCGTCCTCGGTGAACGGCGGAGGCGGTGATGGTGGAGGCGGCGGCATTTTCGAATCGATCGAAATGTAAACGAAGAACGGAATAATCGAGCGTGTTTCTCAGGGAAATGGAATCTAATTATTCCGTTGTTCTCATTACTATCATTATTATTTCCTTTTTTTAATTTTAACTCTTATTTAAACGTTAAGTGAATAATTTGTACGAAAAATAATAATTTATATTATTTACGAAATAATAATAATAATTTTCTTCCTCGAAATAATAATTTTTTTTCGCCCGTACGACGAAATAATAATAATTTTCTTTGATTTTAATTATATATAATATTGATATATTAAGTATATCTATATATATTATACGTTATATTTGTTATTATTTTATTGAATTTTATTGTTCATAATATAAATAATATTAAGTATATATATATATATATATGTATGTATGTACGTACGTATATATGTATGTACGTATGTATATACACACGTATTATTTATGCGAGATAACGAAAATTTTGTTGGATTTTGTTCGAGAATTTTTTTATCGAAATTTTCGATTTTTAACGTTCACTCGAAATAATCGGTTGTTGCTCTGGGAATTGGGATCTAATTATTTTGTTAGTATTATTACTATTATTATTATTATTATTATTATTATTATTATTATTATTATTATTATTATTATTATTATTATTATTTTACTTTTATTTATTTAATTTATCCATTAAATAATTAATTTGTATTACTTACGTAAACATATATATCTGTATACACAGATATATTACCTATATTATATGTGAAACAATGAAAATTTTCTTCGATCTTAATTGAGAATTTATTTATGTATTTATTATATTATTTATATATATATATATTATTTATTTTTAAATTGAAATGTCGAATTGGAACAATTATCCCGAGGAAATTGAGATCGACGATTGAAAGTCGTAGTATTTTTCCAAATCAATTCTTTTTTATTTATTTTCGTACATTCCTTATCCTTATCCTATCATTTTCTATACGTTCGGTTTAAATAGTTTTCCTCGGTTTTTAGTTTGGTTATTATTAGAAATCTACTACTACTACTACTACTAATACTGCTGATCGTGATTCGATGATTGACGTTATCTATCAGTCAGACGTAATACGAGAGTACGGTCGGAACGAAACGAAACGAAACGAAACGAAACTACGACGACGTGTCCTATTTCTCGAGTTTCCAGCCGAAAAGTG
>OU427005.1:1770936-1775936 GCA_911387935.1 Dolichovespula saxonica | reverse complement strand
TTCTCCTCCTCCACCTCCTCCATCTCCACCACCATCGCCACCTCGCTCCTCCACCTCAGGCAACACCCTCGCGTGTGTCCTTGGAAAGTCTCGAGAGACTTCTTCTTCTACTTCTTCACGGTTTCTGACACCTATTTCCAGGACTATTTCTTTTTTTTTCTTTTTTTTTCTACCGTAACGATTCTACTCTCACCTTTGCTCTTTTATATATATATATATATATATATATATATATATATATATATATATATATGTATGTATGTAGATATATATATTTTTTATTTACTTTTAATATATATATTATTTATTGTTATAATATTTATTTATTTATATAGAATATATATATGGTATATATTAGCACAACTATTTGCAATAATAAGAATATTAAAAGAGTGTTCCGGTTAACCTTTTTTAATCGTATGTAACTCATTGATTAATCAGTTATACATTTATTCATTTGATCGTGCGTAATTTTTACTTTATTTTTTTCTTCTGTCTCTCTCTCTCTCTCTCTCTCTCTCTCTCTCTCTCTCTCTCTCTCTCTTTCTCTCTCTTTCGTTTTTTTCTATTTTCTCGGATTTTTTTTCTTTTTCTTTTTATTTCTTTGGTCCTTTTTCCTTGGAAAAGAACAATATAGAAATTGATATATATATAAATATATTTGTTATACGTTTAAAGATCAACGTTCAAACCAATTAAACGTTATATTTAGATTATACGGCAATGTAATTTACACTAGTATAAATGTTAGATTAATAAAGTTTAGATATCGTATTGTAGTACTTTAATTACTATATTTATAATACTATATGTACGTAACTTTTATATTGCATTCTTTTTTCTTTCATTTTCTTTTGTTTCGTTTCTAATTTTTATCCATTTCCAATCGTTTATTTCAATACAACAATAATCTCTTGTAAACGAAAAAGTATAATAATAATAATAATAATAATAATAATAATAATAATAATAATGATTTAAATATATAGATTCTTAAATTACAAAAAAGAAAAAGAATCCACAAGATAAAACAACACCAGTACAAATAATATTGTAAATTTAAGATAGAAAACAAATTTCTTTCTTAGTGATGATTGAAAGTTTTGCTTTATTTAAAAAAAAAAAAAAAGAGGGAAAATTTAATAATACGTAGATAATAAAATAAATCATATTAAAAGTTACGAAGTTGAGTAAACTTTTTTCTCTTCATTTCTTTTGTTTCTTTCTTTTTTTTAATGCATACACACACGCACACACATTACGCTTTACTTAGATCTTATAGTAAATATCTATGTCTAAAAAAGTGATACGAAATTATTGATCGTGAGAGGATTTGAAAGGAAGAGAACAAATTAAAAAAATAAATAAAAAGAAATAAAGAAAAGGAAGAAAGGAAAGAGCAAAAACAAAAATGAGTGTAAAGAAAGGAAAAGAGGAAAAAGAAAAGAAAAGAAAAATTATTCGAGCGACGAAGAGGAGACACGGCGGGTTTTGCTCGGTTATAAGAGAGAAACGTGTCGAGGAAAAGTGCGCGTTAGTCTCGGCCTGAATCGTCGACTAATATCTCTTCCTCCTCTCTTTCACTTTACGACGATCGACGCGAAACGTTTGAAGAATCCTCGCGCCTATCGACGGACGGGGCCTCTTTTAAATTTCATACGTATAACTTCGCTTTCAATGTCACGCACAGATCGAGGAAAGAAAAAGGAGAAAGAAAAAAGAAAAAGAAAAAGTTTTTCGTTCGCTCATCTTTCTCCCACCACGTTTTCCTTCTTCTCTTTCTTATCTTGCTTCTTATTTACTCTTTTCCTTTTTTGCTTCTTTTTTATTTATCTCTGTTCCTTTTTTTGGTTGTTTTTTTTCTTTTTTTTTTTTTTTTTTTTTTTACAAAGCTTCGATCACTTATTACGCAAGCTTCGACTTTTTCTCATTTTGATAGTTTGGTCGGTTCTCTTTTATTTTTTATTCTTTCTCTTTTTGTTCTTTCACCCAGCAAATAAATGTTTAGACTTGATTTTAAAAGCTCTAATCTAAAAATGTATGCTAAAATTTAAATCTTCTGCGTTTCAAAATCGGCACAAACTTTTCAGACAATCTTATACATAATAAAAAATGATAAAGCATTATCAATGAACGTTATCGCTTGTGATCGATAGAAACGTTTCTGAAAGTGAATAAAAAAAATATATATTTGTGTGTGTGTGTATAAATATATTTAAAATTCGATTAAGACATAGAATCGAAAGGATCGTGGGTGATCGATCGATCGATCGATCGATCGATTATAATGACGTGAGAAAATATTTCGAACGTAGAAGAGATGATGAAAGTTAGTGAACGATAAGCGAGAAAAGTTAATCGGAAAGAGATGATGGCCCCGACTAGGTGCCGGCGAATTAGAAATCGCGCTTTTCCTGGATTGGGCGTCGTCCCGTTCCAAGATCGGCGAGAGTTACGAGATTTTCTCTGAGCCAGCCAAGCAAAAGCAAGCAAAAGCAAGCGGTCTAACGTTTTTGCGCCAAAATAGCTCCTCTCGACTGCTCTCGGCTGGATGCAGCTTGACACCATTGGTGTGTATGTGTGTGCGTGTGCGCGCGTGAGTGTGTGTGTACGCGTATGCGTGTGTTTTTGTGTGTTTGTGTTCGTCTGGCTCTTTCCCCGCTGTCTAACTCTTCTCTTCCTAAACTCCAACTAAAACAAAATTCTCCTTGTTACGTATTGTCATTAAGATTTAATTATTTCTTTTTCTTATTTTCGTTCTTTTTGTTTTTGTTTGTTTGTTGTTTTTTTTCTATCAATAGAAATGATATTGAGAATAGATAAGTTTTGTTGTGAATTTCGTTAGATCTAAATTTTTAGAGAGGAATTATATCGATTAATGTAAAATTTTTGATAAATCGATCGATCTTTAATAACATTATTGATCATTAATAAAGGAATTAAAATTTCCTTCGATGAAGGAAATAAAATTGATCGAACGATTTAACTTTAAGGATGATTGATAATTTTTCGTAGAAAGAGAGATAGAGATCTTGTTAATTGTCGTAATGACGAATTTAAAAAAAATTAATACAAATCCGTCAAAATTATCATTACTCTAATGATATTTTGATGAATTTCTCGTGAAGAAAAGAATTGGGAAGGGGGGAGGGATAAAAATTTTATTCGATTTCGCAAACAATAAAGTAAATAGGCATCGATGAAAATAGAAAAAAAAAATACAGTCTACAATTGACTATCCATCCGATTGTTAGAATTTCGATAATCATTAACGAAAATAGAAATTACATGTTGCTAGAGTCCTCGATCTTTCGATTCGACAATTCCAACGAGTCACACTCGTGAATTGCTCCAAGATCAATATTAATTAATATTCTGTCTCACGATGACAATGATATATAAAGCGAACGTAAATTCTTCGATATAAATTCTACAAGAGAATAAAAGATATTCTAAAATTCGTCAATCTTTAAATTCGATGGTTTCAATGTTACGACTTTAAAGAAAAAAAAATTTGAGAAAAGGGAGAATATGCGAAACGATAAAGACAAAGAAAAAAAATTTATATAAATAAAACAAAAATCAAACGAAATACGTAAAGGGGATCGTAAAGAGGAAGTATAAAAACGAAGAAAAGAGAAGACAAGGATAGAAAATAGAGAGGCAGACGCAAACGAAATTAGCAAACAAACAAACAAACAAACAAACAAAGAAGGAAAGAAAGAAAGAAAGAAAGAAAGAAAGAAAGAAAGAAAAACAAGGAGAAAGAAAGGGAGAAAGTATGTCTAATTTTTATGATAAATAATACAATAATCAAGCGCAGTTAGCCTTTCTATTGAATAGGCGCCCTGAGGCAGTTGACCTTTCAGCTCCCCCTTTAATCTGGCCATGACCACGAGTAGGATCTCGCGATGGTAGTAGAGGTCTTCGTAATCGTTCCCTCCTAAATCCATTCTGGCGACGTGGTTTTCTAAAAAAAAAAAGAAAGAAAAAGAAAAAAAACAAAGAAGTTAAAAGAAAGAATAAGTAACTAAGTACAGTTTACTTAAAAATAGATACACTCACACATACGCGCGCGCGCGCACGCACGCACAATTATATATAAACATTACCTATACGTATTAGATATATACATGAATGTACGTACGTACGTACGTATGTATGTATGTATGTATTTATATATATACATTTCTACGTCCAACAAAAATAATTTCAAGTTTTTATCGAATATCTCATTTTTCTCCTTCTAATCGTCTTTCTAATCAACCATAAGTGTTTTATAAAAATGTCGAAGTACTTATGATTCGCAATAACGTTGACACATATATAAATATATAAATATACACACACACACACACACATATATATATGTAGACGGGTACACACGTATACATAGAAATAAATGAATTGACGACCGATGAAGTTCACCTTCGTTGGAAAAACATCGGTGTCGCGTCGCGTCGCCTGGAGGATCAATCGAGATGTCGACAAAAAGATATAGTTATAGTAAAAATGATACACGCCTTTGTCTCGTCTATTCATGCACGTTTAACATATAAACATACAGATGTATACATAAATACAGTACGTTTCAAAAATATTTTTTGTTCTTTGTTGTTTTTTTTTTTTTTAGAAGATCGATCTTTATTTATTTTTCTTTTTACTTTATTTGTTTCATTTTTCACATTCATCTCTCGCGATAGTCATCGAAGTGACGATTCAGTTATTTCAATTTAGATATTTAGAGATTTATTATTCGAGATATCGAACAATATAAGTAGTGTATTAGCATATATATATATATATATATATATATATATATATATATATATAAACGTTCAGACGAATATTATATAATATATAATATAAATTAGAACGTTTAAGAAGTAATTGTAAAATGTTTCGTTTTACCTACGACATATTGCTTCCACACACACACACACATACACGAGAATCGATAATAGTATATTTTTCGGGAGCGTTGTGAAATGCATAACAAA
>OU427005.1:1760936-1763436 GCA_911387935.1 Dolichovespula saxonica | reverse complement strand
TACTATTATTACCACTGTTACTATTATTACTTACTACCATTATCACTACGTACTCCGATATTTTACTTTGGCAAGGCCGCTACGATTGGTCTGAGAGAAGGAGGTGAAGGAGGAGAAGGAGGAGGAGGAGGAGGAGGTGGTAGCAAGCAAGCAAGCAAGCAAGCAAGCAGGCCGGAAGTGAACGCGCGACCGCGAGAGGTACGTCGAACCTCTTTTCTCCCTCCCACTCTGTCTCTCTCACACTCACTCGCTCGCTCGTTCGCTCGCTCAGTCAGTCACTCTCTTTTTCTCTCTTTCACTCTCGTTCCTTTCGAGTATATCGCGAAGATCGAGAAAGAGAGAGAAAGAGAAAGAGTAAGAGAGAGAGATAGAGAGAAAGAGAGAGAGAGTGAGAGAGTTTAAGCCGAGGAGAGACGGGATAAGATTAAACGCGCGCGCTCCTCGCGCGCGCGTGTGTATGTGCGTGTATGTGTATACGCACGCATATGTCTATATACATACGGAGATACGTACGTGTACGTATGTACGCGTGCGGCGTGTGTATATGAGGCCGGAAAAAAGAAGAGAGATAGATAGATAGATTGATAAATAGATAGATAAATAGATAAATAGATAAATATATATATATGTGTGTGTGTATACATATATATGTTAGGGAGAAGGAAGAAAATTATATTTGAAAAGTATATTGAAAAGTCGGAAGGGCCGCGAGATGCCGATTAACCGATCTCATTTCTACCGATTGATAAGGAAAAGTTGAAATTAGAAGATAATAAGAAGAAAGAAGATAATAAGTTCGAAGAAGGTGGAAAGATAATAACAGTGTCGTCGTCGTCCCTAACTTAGGGATAAGTTCGTATAAAATAATCAACGATGATTGAAAATGATGATTAGCGTGTTCCATTGTTAGTGCGCGTTCGTTCGTTCGTTCGTTCGTTCGTTCGTTCGTTCGTCGTCAGTGCGGTTTTTTTTTTAATTAGCGGAGACTTTCCGCTTTTGGTTACGTTTCTTCGTTATTTGTTTTTTTTTTTTTTTTTGTTGGTTTTTCTTCTTGTCCTCTCTCTTAATTTATTTATTTATTCGTCTATCGCGAGTATACGAGGAATAAAAAGTTGGAGAAAAGAAAGAGAGAGGAAAAAAGAGAAAAAAGAAGAAGAAAAAGAAGAAGAAGGAGAAAGTAAAGAAAGAAAAAATAAAGAAGGTGGATAAGGACGAAAACGAGATGCTCGAGGATCAGCCATTGGACCTCAGTGTCCGAGTTGGAGATTATGCCGAATTAGGTAGAGACGAGAACGAGCAACAGGATCATCATAATCATCATAATCATCATAATCATCATAATCATCATCATCATCATCATCATCATCAGGATCGTAAGGATCGTAAAGATCATCTTCAACAAGAGCAACAGCAACAACAAGAACAACAACAACAATATCAGCAACAACAACAGCAAGAACAGCAACAAATCGACGATTACGGAAATGCAGCGGCTAGTTTAAGGCTAAGAGGATGTTTCGTTGGTACCAGCTCGGATTATTCTCAAGACAGAGAGGATCGTACCTGTTCCGAGGATTCCGACGATTCCTGTTCGGACAACAATCAGAAGGATGGTACCGCGAGGTCGAGGTCCAGACCGCCTGGTACCAAACCCTACAAAAAGAACCTCATGCGGAGATACCGTGAGTCTTAATACTCGATAACTATATCCAGAATATATATATATATATATATATGTGTGTGTGTGTGTATAAATGTATGTGTATATATATATATATATACATACCTATATATATATATACTTATTAACGTTTCCTTGTTGTGTTCTTTTTTTTTCTTACATATACAATATACAAATGCATCGGTAACGTTGTTGTTATTTATACTAACTGAATTCTCGCGCAATTTATAAATATTCGAGAGTGAATTAAATAATTGATAAAAAAAATATATATATGTATATGTAGATATGTGTATATATATATATATATATATATTTTTTTTTTTTTGTCATTCTCTTTACAATTTCAATATGTGTGTAGACGATGTGCTACAAGTTAATTGCTATTTTAGAATGGGTACCGTTCGTATTTTATACGGACGTATATATGACTATATACGTATTTTATATGGACGTGTATATTAGAGGGGATTCAATGATTGAATTGACATTTATTGATTTTAATTTTATGTGAAATATTTACTCCTTGTCCAAATTCTAATATCACGATATATATATATATATATATATATATATATATATATATATATATATATTGGACAAAAAGTAAATATTCTCTATTAAATTAAAACGAAAACGTTTTAATATAATATAACATAGGTATTTGTTAATTAAAACGATAGCATTTTTATATATCAACCTACGAACCGATCATAAGTGAAAGTACATCTAGTAATGATAAAGAAATTATTATTGCCATTCTAACAAACGAAAAAAAAAAAGAAAAAAAGCTGACTAATATTTATCTAACGTCTGTGT
>OU427005.1:1748436-1755936 GCA_911387935.1 Dolichovespula saxonica | reverse complement strand
CTTATTCCTCATCTTCCTCTTCTTCGTCTTCTTCGCGTATATATTCTTCTTCTTCTCTTCAAAGTCTTTGAATTTCTTCGTCTTTCGCTTTTAAAAAAATGAAAACTTAAGCCTACTTATATATATATATATATATATATATATATATTGCCTACATAAGTACATATATACATATATACAGGATGTTTCAGGAATGAATGGCCAAACTTTGGTGTCATATTCTAGTATCCCTATTCTAATATCCCTTGCGGTACCTAAAAATGAAAGAAAGGTCATATAAACATAGGTCCCAAAACTATATATATATATATATATATATATATATATATATATATATATATATATATATATATATATATATACACACATATACACGCTATTTATATTTACGAATAATATCACCGGAAGTTAGGGTATCTACATCCTTGGCGTTAAAGTTCATTTATAAAGACCAGTTAAGACCCAGCGACCGGATAGGTTTAACCCTTTTAGCCGAAGTTAACGTGTGAATGAAAGTATCACCGCGGGAGTACCCCTCCTTCCTTTCTTTCTTTCTTTCTTTTTTCCCCTCTTCCTTTCTTTCTCCCTTTCTCTTTCGTCTCTCTTCTACTATTTTGCCATCCTCCTTTTCTCTGCAGTCGATTTTCCGTAGAAAAATTCTGCTATGATTAACGAGAGAAGTAGAAACGTTTAAACAGCCCCTCGACGAGACGGTGAAAGTCCCGAGGAAAAACTTCTGCAGAAATTTCGTTCGTAATTTTCTCCACCCTACCCTATCCTACCCTCCCCCCCTCCCCCCTACCCCTACCCCACCCGTCTCTGCCATCTTTTCTCCTCTACACGTTTTAGTCACACTCTCCAATATATTGTATATACTATTATAACGCCCTCAATATCTATGGTTAGAAGGAAACACGTTTTTCCACGTGTTGTCCTACGACTGAGAGATAGACGGGCAGAGAGAGAGAGAGAGAGAGAGAGAGAGAGAGAGAGAGAGAGAGGGAGAGAGAGAGAATCTCTCGTTAAAACTTTCTCTCCGTTCCACCCACGAAAGAAAATTTTTCTTCGTAGTTTGTCGTGAAAGAATGAAAGAAAGAGAGAGTGAAAGAAAGAAAAAAAAAAGAAAGGTTAAGAGGAAGGGGACAGAGGATATTTGTTTCTCGATCGGTTTCTCTCTCTATCTCTCTCTCTCTCTCTCTCTATCTCTCTTTCTGTCTGGAAAGAGATGGGGATGAATATATGAAACGTTTTAAACGAGAACTCTCACTTCTTTTTTTACTTGTTTTTTCCCCCATTCTCTACAACCACACACACACACGAACACATTTACTGTTTACAAATATATGTTCAATTTTACAAATATGTACATCGATCTCTCAAATTTACAAATATTCGAAAATACCAAATAAAAAAAATATATGTATATGTTCAATTTTACAAATATTTACAATTTACAAATATCGACCTCTCAAGTTTAAAAATATTCGAAAGTATCAAACAAACAAAAAAAAAAAATATATATATATATATCCATACTTTGACACTGTTACCCTCGTCAACCATGTTTCATTGGAAAGTTCGCGATTAAAAAAAAAAAAAAAACGGAAAAGTAAAAAAAAACGAAAAAAAGATCAATGCTGTCGTTCGACTTGTCTTCTCTTTCTTTTCCTTCTTTTTTTACCCTTTCTCTCTCTCTCTCTCTCCCTCTCTCCCTTTTTTATGTTCCTATTCTTTACTTTTATTTTTGTTTTTTATTCGTACGTATAAAAAAAAGGAAAAATAAATATAAAATAAAAAAAAAAGAAGAAAAAAAAAAGAAAGGGATTCATTACCTTTTTAGGAAGAGTTTCTTCGAGGGGGCTGCCGGCGAACCCTTTCCTGGCGTTCTCTCTTCTCCGTGGTAACAGACACGCAGGAAGAATACATAAATACAGTGTACTATTGTTTCTTCTCTCTCCCTCTCTCTCTCTCTCTCTCTCTCTCTCTCTCTCTCTCTCTCTCTCTTTCCCTCTCTTCCACTCTTTCCTTTTTACTCGTTTTCAAAAGGGAAACGAGGAAAGTTTGATACGAGTTCCGAGTGAGCGAGTAGCAAGAGTGTGAGAGAGAGAGAGAGAGAGAGAGAGAGAGAGAGAGAGAGAGAGAGAGAGAGAGAGAGAGAGAGAGAGAGATAGAAAAAAAGAGGAAAAAAAAGTAAGAAAGAAAAAGAGGAAAAAAAATTGAGGGAAAGAAGGAAGGAAGAGATAAATAAATAAATAAATAAATATAGAAAGAAGGAAGGAAGGAAAGAAAGAAAGAAAGAAAGAAAGAAAGGAAGAAAGGTGAAAAGAAAGAAGAGACTCCTTAGGACCGTAAACGAAAGCACAAGGGTGGGTTCACTTTCGGCTAGTGAACGGCGCCGTGATCCTCGTTGTGTTGGGCTCTTGCGGTTCTTCACTTCTTTTTTTCTTTGAAACTTGAAGGGAAGGAAAAGAAAAAAAAAGAGAGAAGAAAAAAGGAAAGAAAGGAAGGAAGAGAAGGAAGGAAAGAGAGGAGAGAGAAAGAGAGAGAAAAGTTTTGGAAAGCTTTCATGGAACAGGTAGCTTTGCGGTACCTATGGATTATAAATTCATTTTTACGACGAACAGTAGCTTGCCAACATTTTCTTTTTATACGAAGTAGGGACGAAGAAAGAAATACATAGAAAGAGAGAGAGAAAGAGACAGAGAAAGAGAGAGAGAGAGATAACAAATCCTTTTTTTGTTTATTAATTATTTTCTTTTATTTCTTTTTTTTTCCCCTTTTTTACTTTTGTCCCCACCCTCCTTCGACGAATCCGTGTCATATATTAACTTAATTTAGATTCTCACGACGATCGTAATCAAAATTATGAATCGTTAATCGAGTGATCTTTGCGAAAGTGAATTTCATTTTTTTCTCTTTTGTTTCTTTTGTTTTTTGTTCTTTTATAATTATTGTCGCGATATATGTGTATATATGTTTATATATACATATTTATATCGGCGAAAATCAACGGCTTACTGTTAAGACCCAAAAACAACGACGAAAGAGAAGAAACGAAGGAAGAAAAAAATAAATTCAAAAACTACAAATATTCTTCGAAATCATTATTAAAATTCGTTAATTAAGAAAAAGATGTTGAACATCTACTTCTTACGTACGTTCGTGAACTTAAACGACAATTTTTCGAGTCGTTCGTAATTATGACCGTTAATTAGATGATTCATTAACATGTAACATATAATTGACAATTAAAAGACAGATAGAGAGAGAGAGAGAGAGAGAGAAAATTGTAAGAAAATACCAACGACAAATTTCTACGCGATCTAATATTTATTATCATCATCGTAACATATAATTTAATATTTGACTCAATTCTCGATTTCAAAATTTCAAAGACGTATAAAGAGAGAAGAAAGAAAAAAGAAGGAATGAGAAATAAGATGATATTAGAAATTAGAAATTAGATCGACTCGTATCGTCGTGAAGGATCAAGAATGCTTCTTCGTCGTTCTCGTCGGGGTGGGGGGAGGGGAGGACGAGAAAAGTGTCGAAAGACGAGACTTAAGAGTTGAAAGAAAGAGGGATGAGGTGGGTAGGGGGGAAGAGGAGGAGGACGTACTTTAATGGTTAGCAAGGCGAACGAGAGAGAGAGAGAGAGTGAGAGGAGAGTACTGAGGGAGGGGGATAATTCGAGCCTTTAAATCACTCCGCGCAAATTCGAGCGGACGTTCTCTCTCTCTCTCACATACTCTCACTCACTCTCTTTTTACCTCTATCTATCTACCTCTCTCTCTCTCTCTCTCTCTCTTTCTCTTTTGCAAGAGTAACCCGACGGAGAGGAAGACGGATTACTTCCGGTCTCGGTCTTCTCGTTCAAAGCACGAATAAGGCGGGTTAATCAGGAAATGAAGATCGTTCGATCGTCTAGAAGAAAGAAAGAAAGAAAGAAAGAAAGAAAGAAAGATAGATAGATAGAAAGAAAGAGAGTAAAATAGTATTCTATAATAAGAAAGTTAAGAGGAAGGATATTATTCTACGTTTATGATTCTTTCTCTCTTCGTCTTTCTCTCTTTCTCTCTATCTCTTTCCGTTATTCTTATATTTCGTGTACGAATTGACAAATATATATTTATCGTCAGTTTATCGTCGATTAAACTCGAGTAACTCAGAGCGATCGGCTTCTCTAAACTGACTTATTATATAAATATGTATCCATACGTGCGCACGTAGAATTTTGATTCGCTTGCGTTAGCCGAAAATAAATCATCGTGTCCGTGTATGATATATGAAATACCTCGTGGATATTTGTATTTGAATTTTTTTTTCTTTTGTTTTTTTTTTTTCTCTAATACAACGCACCAATAGAAAGCAAAATAAATATATATTTTTTGGAAATTTGTTGGAAGAGTAAATAAAACACCGGTGATATCGGGCGAAGGGAGCGGGGGTAGAGACAGGGAGACAGGAGGGATTTAGGGACAGGAGGAGGAGGGGCGTTATCAGAGAGAACCGGAACCGGGAAAAAACAGGATAGAAAAACAAAGATAGGAAAAGGAAGAGAGAGAGAGAGAGAGAGAGAGAGAGAAGGAAAAAAAAAGAAAACAAGCCATAAAAATATACCGCAAATTTTCAATCCAACAGGGATCGTTCATTCCTTATTGATTAATTCAATATACCCACATGTATTATATATATATATATATATATATATTCTCTCTCTCTCTCTCTCTCTCTCTCTTTCTATCAATCTATTTATCTTACTGTCTCTTTCTCATTCTATCACATTACTCATATTATAACACAGCTTTCACATATTAGAAACAATGATCGATCTCGAAATACATTTCCATTGTGTGAACATCCTGCACCGCCATATTGGCGATTCCGAGTCATCGAGTCGCTTCGGAATCTCTCTCTCTCTCTCTCTCTCTCTCTCTCGCTTTCTATCTCTATCTCTCTCTATCTATGCAACAATGTATCGATGATACGAAAACGGAATATGGTGGAAGCCAGTCGTCTCGCTTAGCCGCACAACAACGAACGTGTTTGTATTTAAATAGCTAATGCTTCGAGGAAGCTCGCCGCCTGGCTCATTGTAATTCAGGATATTGGCCCGCCGAGGAAGGAAGGACTAACTTCCTGTCTGAGTTACGTCTCTCTTGCCACCCTCCTTCGCGCCTACCGTCACTACCCCCTTGGTCATCGGACATTTTTCTTTTTCTTTTCCTTTTTCTTTTTTCCTTTTTCTTTTTTCTTTTTCCTTTTCTTTTATTTCTTTTCCTTTACCGACTCCCCTCCCCTCCTCTCTCTCTCTCTCTCTCTCTCTCCCCCTCCACTCACCCACCCACATCCATTACTCTTGGTACGATCTCGCGCGACATTTTAAACTCGTATTCACACAAAAGCGAACGATTTTTCTTCGTCCGAGAGAACTATAACGAAATAAAAAGAAAGAAAAATAGAGAGGGGGGGAGAGAGAGAGAGAAATGTACGATAGATCTCAGATCTAGAATCAATATTGTCGAGATTCATAAGTTTTCGAATCGATGATACAATAAATATTTATGATCGTTAAAAATTCGTCGTTCGATCGACAAATTAATATCACGAAAGTTTATCGTAATGATAACGGTCAATAATGATTTGTTACAATTCGCAATATCAAACTGAAATAATGAGAACGGAATTGTGAAATATCAAGTTTTATGAAATATCGAAACTTTTGCGATATGAAAGAATGTATAATGGAAACAAATTTTTTACGTCAAGATTCGTGATGTAGGTATAACAAAAAAAAAAAAAAAAGAAAAAAAAATGAAGAAAAAAGGAGAGAGCAAATATACCATGGAGTTTTATGTCCCTGAAAAAAAAAAAAGAAAATGAAATATTATCTCTCTCTCTCTTTCTCTCTCTCTCTCTCTCTCTCTCTCTCACTCTCTCTCTCTTTTCATCTATGACTACGAGCGGATAAAAAATCAGCATCATCGGAACGACAAAATGAAACCTTCGTTCGGTAAGGTTGATCGATTTAAAATTACCTACCGAACGCGCGCGTGTTCACGAAACTGACCTACATTCCGACCCTCCGAAGGGAAGCCGTCGGCACGGTAAATCTCTCCCACACACCCTATCCCCCCATTGTGTGTATCCTTGAAGAGAAAGAGAAAGAGAAAGAGGGGTTGGGGTGAAAAAAAAGAAAGGAAGGAGAGAAAAAAAAAAACATGAAAAAGACAAGAAAAACGCACAACAAAATTCTACCCTTCTCTGACCCCTCTGCCCTTCCCCCTGTGCCCTTCGTCTCTCCCCCCTCCCCCCAAAAAAAATAATCGTGCGTTCAATCACTCTCGCTCTCACTCTTTCTCTTTCTCTCTCTCTCTCTCTCTCTCTCTCTCTCTCTATCTATCTATCTATTTATCTATCTATCTATCTATCTATCTATCTCTTTCTCTTTGTCTCTCTTACTTATTTTTCTTTATTTCATTTCACTAAAGTCAAATGAACGTTCTATCTATCTCTCTCTTACTCTCTTACACTCTCTTTCATTCTTTCTCTCTCTCTCTCTCTCTCTCTCTCTCTCTCTCTCTCTCTCTCTCTCTCTCATATTTTATTTTTACATCGATCTCCTTTTGTACCTTTGAGAGGACACATAGAGGGTTGACAAACCTTAAAACCCTTCGGCTTGTCAACGAGGCGAGACTCACGCCTCACGAATTTTCTCTTGTTTAGGGGAGGATGAGTGAGTGCGACAGAGAGAGAGAGAGAGAGAGAGAGAGAGAGAGAGAGAGAGAGAGAGAGAGATACACCTATACACATACAAAGCAAGATAGATAGAGATAGAGATAGATAGATCGATTTTCCAGGCCGATCGGTCCGGAAGAGAGCAACGACGAGAGTATAAGAGCGATAGTGATAGTGATAGTGATAGTGATAGTAATAGTAATAGTAATAGTAGTAGTAGTAGTGGTGGTAGTAGTAGTAGTAGTAGTAGTACTGGCACGAGGGGTAGGAAGGGTGGGGAGAGGGAGGGGGTGAAGGACGTGCCGTAGGCGGTCGCAATAGGAAAACTGGGATAGACTGTCCTTGTGCTTACGGGTGGTTATTGGAACGTTGGCACGGAGACGTTTACCTTCGTCTAACGGGTGTCCGAAGCACGTTAAATGGACGGATAGCTCTAATTTGCCAATTGCAATCGTTCGGATACTCTATCGTCGTCTCTATCGACGTAGGTCGGACTCTATAACTCGGTTCGACCTACTTTTAACTTCTTCTTCTTCTTCTTTTCTTTCTATCTTTCTTTTCTCTTTCTTTTTATTCCTTTCTTTTTCTTCTTCTGTTTCTTCTTTTCTTATCTCTCTCTCTCTCTCACACACACACACACTCTTTCTCCCTTCTCTATGTTCACCTTAAAAGAAAATCTTAGAAAAATGTGTTTTTTTCTTTCGAGTTTTGAGAAAAATCTCGTGAATTTCTAACGTGGATGTTCTCCAACGATAAACAACG
>OU427005.1:1733436-1743436 GCA_911387935.1 Dolichovespula saxonica | reverse complement strand
CTCTCTCTCTCTCTCTCTCTCTCTCTCTATCCTTCATCTATTTTTTTTCTTCCTCTTTTTTTTATTTTCCTCAACATTTTCTTCGCAAGAAGAAGATAACACTTTATTCTCTCTCCTCGATCGTTCATTTTCCGTGTCGCTTCCCTTTAGTTCTCTTCTCTTTCCTTCTCTTCCCTTCTATCCCTTGAAAGACTATGTGTGTGTATGTGTGTGAGAAAGAGAGGGAGAGTGAGAGAGAGAGAGAGAGAGAGAGAGAGAGAGAGAGACTTGGAAGGAAGTGGGCGTGCGTCTATATCGCGTACATACACTACTATATTCTCTCTCTCTCTCTCTCTCCTTCTCTCTCTCATAGACGACGAGTTTCCGTGGGACAATGGAGGAACACGCTCGATGTTCTCTCTCTCTCTTTCTCTCTCTTACTCTCTCAGCGGCCATTCAACCGGAGAAATGGGTCAGGGCCGGCGTGCAACACCTTCGTTTCCTCTTTCTCAGAGGAAGAGAAGTAGCGACTTTGTTGTTGGTACAGAGAAAAAGAGAAGCTGTGGGAGAAAAAGAAAGAGAGAAAAAACCGTAGATAGAGAGGGGGGGTAAGGGAGAGAGAGAGAGAGAGAGAGAGAGAGGGTGGTTTACCTTTGTCAAAAGATCGTCGCTATCGACGAGGGTGGAACGAACGTTAGTTATTCCTTTCATCTTCTTTCTATGCATTTTTCTCGTATGGAACAAAGAAAAAGAAAGGGAGAGAGAGAGAGAGAGAGAGAGAGAGAAAGAAAGAAAGAGGATGAGGAAGAGGAAGAGAAAGTTTTAACGTTAGAGAAAGAATTTGTTTTCTTATTTTATCTTTTTTTTTTCTTCCCTTTATTTTTCAGAGCCAGACAACAAAGCTTTCGTATATAGCATAACTTTAATTTTATATATATAAAATCAAAATTGTATGTATGTATCGTATGCATATTTATTGTTCATTATAGATATATGTTGATAATAGTTATATATATTTAATTTCAGATATAAATTTCTTTAAAAGAAGAAAAGAAATTAACCGATTAATCGATTGTTTTGTATTAATTTCATTTCTCGTTTCGAAGGTGAATATACCAAGCGCATTTTACGTAATCAAACTTTTATATAAAAATTTCTCATAAAGATTGAAGACGACAAATATATTCGTTATCTCTCAATACCTTCATTCTCAACCTCGTTACTTTTTCTCTTTCTTTTAACGCACATTTCTTTCTCTTCTTCTTCTTCTTCTTCTTCCTCTTCTTCTTATATTCTTCTCGTTGGAGCAATCGTAAAAGAAAAAAAAAAAAGAAAAGAAAAAAAATGGAAAGTAAAAATAAATCAATACGTTCTTATTTTAAACTACCCAACGATTATTTATAAATATAGATTCAACAAAACTGACCTGCAACATTTCACATATATATAGATTACATATGTACGTACGTACGTACATACGTACATACATACATATATATGTACCTACATATGTATATATATATATATATTTATTTATTTACAAAATATTTATAAATAATATTTTAAAATAATTCCACGATCTCCGTATCGTTCCGCAAGGAAGGACGACGAAAATAGAATATAAAAAGATTAAAGCCGAAAGACACAAGTTAAGAAACGCATGGTACACGTATACGTGCGTTAACGCAACGTTAACGCAACGTTAACGCTACGTTAACGCAACGTAAACGTACGTACGTAGTACGTACGCGCTTGCTCGCGAATAAGGAGTACACTCTCGATTTCGACGGAGAAGGAAGTGGGTCGTGCGCGCGTGCGCCCGCGCGCAGACTCGTAGTCACGGAGAGTAAGAGAGTAAGATGATAGTAAGTAAAAGAGAGAGAGAGAGAGAGAGAGAGAGAGAGAGAGAGAGAAAGAGTCACGTACGACGCGCACTACGAGCCGTCTCGTGTTTCCGCTATCGAAATTTCCGGCTTTGGTAATCGTACAAGAGAGAAAGAGAAATATATATATATATATATATATATATATATATGTATGCACACGTATGTGTATGTGTGTGTGTTTGTGTATGTATGTAGATATATAGATAGATAACAAGCAAGATAGAAAGGGAAGGAGTACACATTAATGACCCATTGTCTCTACCACATTTGAATTTCCACGCCCATAAAACACGAATACCATAGCCGGGCAAGATCGAGAACTCGATTAATTTATCATCGATTACTTATGCTCGGCAGGTGTAAATCCGAGAGAAGAGATTTCATGTCTCTTTTTCCTTTTTTTTTCCCTCTTCTCTCTCTCTCTCTCTCTCTCCCTTTTTTTTCATTTACTTTTTACTCGTCCCACCTTTACCTCCCCCCCCCACCTCCATCCCTCCCCCGTCCCGTTCCGTACTTTCTCATACTCGTTCGGATTTGTACGTACGAATATATGTTCGTATTGTGTACGTCTTGTATGCGTTCATGTGTATGTGTGTCGTGTTGCGGTGATTCTCGAGAGCCAGATGTTGGTAGGACCGGAGAACGTTAATATCGAAAGATCGCAGAAGAGTAATCGATTATAAACGGCGATACAGGCCCTCTCTCTCTCTCTCTCTCTCTCTCTCACACACACTCTCTGTGTCTTTCTCTCTTTCGAGTTCTCTGGGCCACATGTTCTCCCGGTGTAAGCTGTGATTTCCCAAAGGCCATTCCTTCTCTTACATTTAATTCATACGGTATATTATGCTCTTTCTCTCTCTCTCTCTCTCTCTCTCTCTCTTTATTATTATTTTTTTTTTCTTCTTCTTCTTCTTAACCCCCTTTATTTCATTTTTTTTCTTTTCTTTTCTTTCCTTTCCTTTCGGCGTACCTACTCCTCGCAACGGGGAACACGCAATACTTTTGAATCTCGTATAATCACGGCAAAGGAGCAAGAGTGAGAGAGAGAGAGAGAGAGAGAGAGAGAGAGAGAGAGGGAGAGTGTTTAACACAGGTGCTCTCGTATATGCAACACCTGCGACATACGAATTACTTTACTCCAGACTCTCTCAGTACTTCTCTCTCTCTCTCTCTCTCTCTCTCTCTCTCTCTCTCTCTCTCTCTCTCTCTCTCTCTCTCTCTCTCTCTCGTAAGATGTTTAAACGTGTACTTTGCGTGTACTTGAAAGAGAACAGGCCGCTGGCTGTCTCTCACGACTTACGACCGACATATATCGAACATGCGTGATGTCACATAGAAAGAGAGAGTCGTTACCGTTACGCAATGCCAACTCCGTTCAGAAAGAGACGTGTCGAGAAAGTTGCTATGGCCCGGCCAAACGCTGACCTTACGTACTCCACGCTTATAATATATATAGAGATATAGGTGTAAATATATATATATATATATATATATATATATATATATATATTTGTGTGTCCATCCGTCTGCTGTATCTGTCTATCTGTGTGTGTGTGTGTGTGTTTGTGTTAGAGAAAGAGAAAATAACTTCCTAAAATCGTTCGATCTTTCTCCGAAAAATAAAATACGTTACAACCTGTTTTTTCTCCTTTTTTCTTTTTTTTTTTTTTTTGAATTTGAATTTGAATTTGAATTCGAATTTAGCGCAACATAACGGTATAGTATCGAGATACACTCGAATATCGAAAAGTCGTCGATCTTTTCTATTCTTATTTATTTATTTTTGTCAATAGATCTCGAACAATATCGACTTGTTTTTGTTGTTTTTATTATTATTATTATTATTATTATTATTATTATTATTATTATTATTATTATTATTATTATTATTATTATTATTATTATTATCCTCGTATGTGTTCGAATTTAAATTTGCCGCCGTGAAGCGATATTAAACATCAATTTATTTAATTAACTAATAGAAATAATCGATTATCTCCTTTCTTTTCGATTTACCCAATTAACTCGATCTCTCTAGTTCGTCTCGATTATATCTTCTGATCGTCGTCGTCGTCGTCGTCGTCATCATCATCTTTATTATTATTATTATTATTATTATTATTATTATTATTATTATTATTATTATTATTATTATTATTATCATTATTATTATTATTTCTTTAACGTATCCCGACGACACGATTTTCCCGAAGACAAATTAATTATTAGTAGAGATATCTGGAACGAAAGTAACGGAAGATACCGTGAAATCGTGGCCACACCTCAAAGCCTCGCCGGAAGTCGAGGTCGAATAGAAGAATGAAAGAGAAAGAGAAAGAGAAAAGGATAGAGAAAAAGAGAGAGAAAGAGAGAGACACTGAACAGGAAGCTCGGCACGTAAAAGCTAGCACGTGAAATCGACTCGAAGATTCCCTCGCGCGTCGTGAGGATAAAGAGTAAGAGAGAAAGACAGAGAGAGTATGAGAGAGAGAGAGAGAGAGGAGAGAGTAATGGCGGAGAAGTAGGGTAAGAGGGTGGGGGGTATGGGAGGGGAAGGTACTCGACGTACTGAGAGGTAGATGTGTGTACGGTCGATGCGGCTAGACACCCACCCCTTGACTTCGCATCGAGGGCGTTCCAAGGTCGACC
The DNA here is from genome assembly GCA_911387935.1 of Dolichovespula saxonica. Classification (NCBI taxonomy): domain Eukaryota; kingdom Metazoa; phylum Arthropoda; class Insecta; order Hymenoptera; family Vespidae; genus Dolichovespula; species Dolichovespula saxonica. The sequence continues at coordinate 1,738,922 of OU427005.1, read as the reverse complement.
AAGGTCGGACTTTTCTTGAATTTGCAAATTTCCATTCATTTTTATCACTGCCCGTCGACAATTACGTCAATACAAAATAATATTACTATTCGCGTCGATAGTTTACGTACGTGAATTTGCGATTACTGTTTCTTTTTCATTTTTTATCGTTATTTTTAGTTTCATTCATATGGTTTTTTTTTCTTTTTTTTTTTCTTTTCTTTTGGACAAATTGACAGAAATCGTTCGATCGTTATTTGTTACACGTTATTACGTGTTTACATGTTAAATAAAGTATTTTGTATAATAAGACGAGTCGTATATTAGCGGCCGATTATCTACATCGAGACACATAAATATATCCGCGAATTAATTTGAGCTTAATTTATAATATTTGAAATGAATTATGATAATATTGCTTGTAGGAGATTTGGAGGATTTCTTTTCCTTTTTTTTTTTTTTGGTAAATTTATTGAAGATCTTTTACGTTTGTTATATTATATATATCGAGAGAGAGAGAGAGAGAGAAAGGGAAAGTCAGAGATAAAAGAAAGAGAGTGAGTCGTATAATTCGATCTTTAAATATTCGATATTGAACTTATTTTAAATGTTTTTTTTTAGATTATAGTAAATATGACAATATTATAAAACAATTGATCTTTTTGTTTCAAATTGAACGCAATATATATATATACATATAGGTGTTGCAAAGACTTGAGAAGCATATGTACGTGCTGCCTTTAATTTATTATCTAATCAACGTAACGACTCGATCCCAAATTTGCCGACGAACGAATGAGAAATCTTTTAATACGATTAAATGGCCCCTGCCTTATCTCTGGCTTTTAACCGGTTCTTGCACTTTCTCGGAATTCTTCGAAGAGGAAAAAAAATCAGCCAAAAAAGAAAAAGAGAATGAAAAAAGAGAGAGAAATAATGAAAGAGAAATAAAGAGGGGAAAGATAGAAAGAAAGAGATAGAGAAAGTATTGCCCTTGAAAATTCGTAACGAGACAAGTTATCGTAATGTTACGACTTCGGTTTAATGACGAGAGCGAGAGAGAAAGAAAGAGAGAGAGAGAGAAAAAAAGAAAAGAAAAAGAAACGTTCTCGTAATTATCGATTCTAGATGGTTCGAAAAAGAACGAGCTAAAGAGGGAAAAGGAAAGAGAAAGAGACAGAGATAGAGAGAGATAGAAAGATAGAGAAAGAGAGAGAGAGAGAGAGAAATAGGGAGAGAGAGAATAGGGATAGAAATAGTAACGAATAGTTATGAGATAGGGTGGAATGACTAGAGTGGCGGGGTTAGGGGGCGGGGTTAGGGGGCGGGGTGGAAACGAAGAAGAAGGAGTATAACGAGACGACGTTGTTTTCAACGATTCCTCCAAGACATTTTCTTTTATTTCCCTTTTTATTTTTCCTTTCTCATTCTTTCTTTCTCATCTTCCCCTTGAAACGAACGAACGAACGGACTAACTAACAAGGAGCGGGGAGAGGAGGTGGGAGTATTGGGTGGAGTAAGGAGGGAGGAAGGAAAAGAAGGAGAAAAGGGGGTAGAAAAGGTAATTCAGTCTTCGCACGATATAACTTGTCGGAGAAAAACTGATCTTAAATGCACCCACGCTCGTTGGAAGAAGTTAGAGAGAGGGGTACTTGAGGGTTAACCGAGAGGTCCTTAAACCCTTCCTCAGGCCACCGACAATTTGCATTCGTGAAACATATATATATATATATATATATATATGTTTATATATATATATATATGTATATATATATATATATATATATATATGTTTGACGTTCTCTAAGAAATATTAATATAAAGAGAAACAAGGAAAAAAGTAGCGTGCGTTTGATCCAACGAGAATGGGGTCTTTACCGTGATAAATGTCGGTTCTTGCATACACGCACACACACACACACATTCCTATTTGTTATTATTATTATTATTATTATTTTTATTAAAAAAAAAACTACGTTTCCTTTGTTCGTTTCAAGATCGTTATCGAAATATAATTTTCTTTTTAACGTAGGAAATGATTTTGCCGATATATATCTGTGATTCGTGCGTACGTACACAGATATGCGTGCGTGTGCGCGCGCGCGCTCGCGTATTAAGCGCACGCGCACGCGCACTTTAAGCGTATTCGTGTACGTTGTGTGTGTTCGTGTGACATATCTAAAATATGTTCGTTAAATCATTTAAACTGTTTAACTTCGAGTAATTATCTTATCACCAATGTAAACCAGCCTAATATCGAGCTACTTGATATCGATCGAAATAAATCGAGAACCCATTTCTTCTTTCTTCGTTGTCTTTCTTTCTTTCTTTTTTCTTCTCTCTCTCTCTCTCTCTCTTTTCTTTTCGTCTTTCTCCTCTTTCTCTTCTTTTCTATCTTTTTTTATTTTGAAAAATCGTAATTCTTTATCCTTCGATTAACTGAGATATATTTCGGAGCATAGTGACAAACGAATTAGTTTTATGTACACCTTCACTCTTCCTCCATTTGTCTCGTAATAGATATTCAAAGAATAACAAGAAAGAAAGAGAAGATAAAGAATAGGAAGGAGACGACGACGGACAATCGTAGGTTTTAAACGGAGACGCGAGCGCGCTCGTTTTACGTGATCATAATCACTGACCGATACGAATCACTGACGTCAAAGTAAATGTCGATGTTATCGTATGTAAAGATAAACTATTTAACAATAACTCCTAGTAATTGTCAACTTAAAAAAAATTTTCCCGCCGATTCGAATTCAATTCCTACGATCCTTCGATACATTTAAAAAAATAAATAAAAAGGAGAGAGAAGATCCTCGTATACTCGTTAATTGTATTAATACATAGAACGAAGTAAAAGAAAAAGACAAACAGTACTGTATATTTCTCTCTCTCTCTCTCTCTCTCTCTCTCTCTCTCTCTCTCTCTCTCTCTCTCTCTGTCTTTCTCTAAGCACACGTTGAACATATTCAACGTTTTGCTTAAAGAGCACAAGGATCGCATTCTGATTCGCCAGAGTCTCGAGGAGATCTCGCAAGATATATCTCCATCTTACACAATTTCCTTTGACCTTTAACGTAAATGTAATACATGTTGTGTTCTTTCGTTCTTTCGTTCGTTCGTTCGTTCGTTCGTTCGTTCGTTCGTTCTTTCGCGCTCATTCGATTGCTCGTTTGCGACGATCGTAGATCTATTGGGATTGAACTTTCTCGTCATTTTCGTAGAGAAAGAAAATAATATAAAAAATAAAATAAAAAAGTAGAAGAAGAAGAACAAGAAAAAGGAGTACATACATAAATACATACATACATACATACATACATACATACATATACATACATACATATATACAACGTATGTACGTACATATATATATATATATATATATATATATGTGTGTGTGTGTGTGTGTTACAATTGGATAATAAATTAAGAGAATTGAATGGAGATAAGATAAAGAGAGAAAAAAAAGGAAAATACAAGGAAAAAAGGAGGATAAAAGGAGAAATGAAAAAACGGTACGCAATTAGGAAGACGAAGAGTAAAGGAAAAAAAGAATATAAAAAGAAAAATCGAAGAGAGTGATAACGATGATGATCACGATAATATAAATAATAATAATAATAATAATAATAATGATGATGATAATGATGATAATTTAAAAAAGAAAAAGAGGAAGGAATGAAAAAAAATGAGGAAACTAGTGAAGAGAAAAAGGAAAAAAAGGGAGCAAAAAAGGAAAAAAGGAAAAGTAGGACACTGTGTATGATGTTATGTGTGTATGTCCGTACGTATCTATGTATGTATATAAGTACGTTTCATACATTTCTATGATCTCTGTCGTATATTATGAATAAATGATCGATCGATCTATATACATATATTGGTCGATCGATCTCTGTCGATCGAAATCGATCGCGTGCTCGCGTGCTCAGGCGCGTGCGTTCGTTCTCTATCTCTCTCTCTCTCTCTCTCTCTCTCTCTCTCTCTCTCTCTCTCTCTCTCGGTCACCCGTTCGTTCTTTCATTCGTTCGTTCGTTCGTTCCTTCTTTCTCTCGTTCGCTCGCTCGGACGCTTTTCCACGCGGATTTTTCCCCAGGAGCGCAACGAGAAATTGCTTAATGAAGCCGCGAGGTTGGCACTGCCTGAAAGGAAGGTAGAAACGTTGCAGTGGGTCAAGGAGAGACGCCGGCTTTCACTTCCTCTCCGCAGCGCCGCACTATACCCCTTAAGAGAGAACACTTCTCTCTCTCTCTCTCTCTCTCTCTCTTCTCTCTTCCTCTCTCTCTCTCTCTCTCTTCTCTCTTCCTCTCTCTCTCTCTCTCTCTCTCTCTCTCTCGTTCTATCTTTTTTCCCCATATCTCTCTTTTTCTCACTCTCTCTCTGTCAGTCTGTCTATCTGTCTTTCTGTCTCTCTCTCTCTCTCTCTATCTCTCTCTGTCTCTCTGTCTCGTTCTATCTATCTATCTCCTTTTTTTCTGCGTAACGCGACCGTTTAGGTCGCGTCTCTTCTCTTCTGTCACGTTTTAACGTTAAACGCGTACACATTGTGACATAAATCTGCCATATTTGTCTTTCGTGGGATATCTTTTTTTCTTTTTCCTTTTTTTTATTTCTCTGTCGCCGTCGTCGTCGTCTATGCCATTTAACGAAGTTCTCTTCGATTTGTCGGATCGGTTTTTCTTTTTTTTTTTTATTATTATTATTATTATTATTATTATTATTATTATTATTATTGTTATTGCTATTCCGATTTAATTTTATTTAAAAATGAATTTATAATAAATAATTATATGTATAACATATACATGTACATATATATATATATATATATATATATATATATATATATATATATATATATATATATATATATATATTTATAAATGAATTAAGAATATATATCATATATATCTCATATCAATCGTGATAATATATAATAAGAATAACGTTTTGATATATAACAACAACAAAAAAATAAAACAATTAACATCGATTAATTAATATTCCCACGCATACGTACGTATATAACAAATTAATTAACGAAATAATAATTTTGTCATTTTGGAACGTTGATTGATAACGTCATCATGTATACGAAAAGTATAAATTGGAAAATAAATTATTTTCCCGAGGACATCGAAACGAAATGAAAAGAAATGATAATTTAGAAATTAAATAAAAAGAAATATCGGAAAAAAAAATCGTGAAACGGTCTAACGAAATTTTTTGTTTTTAACGAAATTGTTTTCAACGAAATCGATATGACTGACTAATGGGATATTATTCTTTCCCTTTTTTTTTTTTCTTTTTCTAGTGGATACCAGGGAGGTACAACCGCACGAGACGACGACAAGCGAAAAGGAACAATTAGGTTTGGCGAGTGTAAAAGCAGAACCAGGTTCGACGAGTGCGACTACGGCGAGCACGACTACCGGCGCTCGTCTACTCCATGGAATCCTTTCGCAGCATCCCCAACAGCATACGTTAGGGGTGCAAAACGG
>OU427005.1:1718436-1728436 GCA_911387935.1 Dolichovespula saxonica | reverse complement strand
CAATGCAATGAAAATTTATAAGACGAACGTCTGGTCTGCTTGCTCTGTTTCATTCGAAAACACAAACCAGGAAGCGGATCACTGCCAGCCAGCCCTGCGGACAGCGGAGTCAGCGACGTAGAATCCAGTACGTCCTCAGGCGGTAACGAAGACGCGAATCTCCTACTAAAAGCTAGGCTCAATCCTAATTCGTCCCTTCAACCGAGCCTGGCGTCTCATCATTCACACTTATCCTCAGGTAAGATCTTTACCTAATAAGATCCATCTTATTTTTATCTTATTCCGAAGAGTTTCATCATTTTCTTCTTCGAATGAGTGTGTGTATGTGTATATACATGTGTGTATGTATGTATGTATGTATGTGTGTAACGTTCATTCTTTTCCAATGTATATTAAGAATAATATGACGGGTACGAAAGATAAGAAAAGGAGAAGAATAAAAAAAGAAAAAGAATAATCAAAAATGATCATCATAATTATACGGTTTATTAAAAGGCGTACAAGTAAATTAATTTCAATTAAAAATAAATCGGTAATTTAATCTAGATATTATTATGTTTTTTTCTTTTTCCTTTTTGTTTTTTGTTCTTCTTTTCACGTCAAAACGTATCTCGAAATATTATACAGAGAGAGAGAGAGAAAAGGATTGATTTTATCCTAAAATATTAAAATTAGCATGTCGTGTTGATAAGTAACGTCGAAGCTTACTTGAATTATTATTTCATTTTGAAATAAAGTAGGAAGTTAAAAAAAAAGGAATTCATATTCCTTTACATTGTATACTCAAAACACTAGTATTTTTTATTTTATTATTAAATCGTCTAGTATTTTCTTTTTTTTCTTTTATTAAAAAATATCTTATTGACACGTGTTTCGTGCTAAAAATAATTTCTTCTTTTATATTTGTTCTAAAGCGTAAAAGGTTAAGAGAGAGAGAGAGAGAGAGAGAGAGAGAGAGAGAGGGAGGGAGAGAGAGAGATGTATATACGATTTTGTATGATTTGATATCTAATGTCGATCTAATCGGAATTATGAAATGTACAACAGCAGCATTGGGTAGGTCAGCCTGCCACAGTCCCGGCGTATATCCGTCTACGGCGGGTTTTCTACCACCCTCCTATCATCCCCATCAGCATCATCCCTCCCAATATCATCCGCATAGAGGTAGCTCGCCACACCATCAACACGGTAACCACACCATGGGAGCAGCGATGGGACCCCCGCATCATCATCACCATCACCAAACGCAAAGTCTTCAGCATTTGCATTATCGTCAACCACCTACACGTAAGTTGCCTATTTATCTGCCTTATTTTCTCTTCTTTCTTTTTATTTTATCAGGCCGTATATATTAGATCTATCTAGAAATTCGTTCTAGAATTTTCGTTTCGAATTCGTTCTGGAATATTTTTTTTTTTTTATTTATTTATTTATTTATTAATATTTTCTACGATTACGATGGATCCTTTTAATTGCGCCTACAACAAATATTTGACAATTTATTTAGATAATAAATGAATTTTGTTTTTTACGTTGTTTCATATATATGTGTGTGTTGAATTAAGATAAATCAATATTTAAAAGTCTAAAGAAACAAAATAATAATGTTATTCAAAAAAAAGAAAAATAATAATAATAATAATAATACGCTATAATAATACCGAACTATATGATAGATCTAATAAATATATTTAATACTTATCTTTTTAACGTACGCACGTAGTCCAACAAATTTTACACAATTCTCGATCTCTCGATATTTACAAATATTTCTTTACAAATATATGTTCAATCTTACAAATATATACATCGATCTATCAAATTTACAAAATATTCCTAAAGACCGATTTCTTGTTAAATACTTCGAGAAATATCGACAAACGAAATAATACGAGGGTAAAGAAATGAAGAGGATAAAAAATAATAAGAAAAAATAAAATAGAGGAAGGTAAAAAAAGCTATGACAGAGCCTTATACTTCGGGCCTTTTTGACAGAATATATGTATACGGTATCAATCTACGTCGCTATCAATTTCGAACGAATCGCGTTTTTGCAACGTTGAGGCTCATTTTTCGCACAGGTGTGCGTGCGTGCGTGTCTATGCGTGTGTGTTTGTGCGAGCACAGTGAAGAGGAGGAAGATGGAGCGTGGGGGATAGGGAGGGGTGGTAGGGGAGGGAGGAGAGAGAGAAGAAGAGACTCGAGACTTGAGGTGGATGGGTAGAAGGGGAGGGGCGACAGATAATGGGGGGAAGGGGAAGGGGACAGTGGAGGAAGTTTTCTTTGACCTCATTTCTTTATCGTAGTCGTCGGTCTCCTCGACGACAGTAGAATGTATCTCTCATAGCGATCGATAGGTACGGTTGGTTATTCGATAATTCTGCGATTTCGAGTATAAATCCCCGAGTTATATCATATTTTACGAAAGAGATTTAATATTGAATGGTGACAATTAATTGGTATTATTTCTCACTTCGAGGTGCATCCATCGATAAATCGGTCATTATCGTCGATTATCGTCGATACATCGTCGATATATCGTCGAACGTAAGGAAAAAAACCGAAACGACGACGACGAAGACAAAGAAAAAAAAAAAAAAGAAGTAAATAAGATTAGTCCGAAATATTAAATGAAAGACGAAGTTTTGTTTTTTTTTTCTTCTTTTCTTTTCTTTTTTTTTTTTTTTTTTGTAGTTATCTTTATCATTCTATAAAAGAATGTTAAAGAGTGAGACGCCGACGTGATATAATAAGAGAGTACAATTTTATTTGGATACAATTAAGAATATCGGTGACATAATAAAGTCAACAATTTAACAATGATATCGATTTAACGATATTATATAATTTAATAGAAATTGTAGGATTAATCGATTGATCGTGGGAAATGAATGGTTAAAAATTCGTACGAAAGAGAAACGCGACACAACAATAACAACAACGGCGACGACAATAATGATGATATAACAATGAGAAATAAAAAATAAAAAAGGAAACAATAACAAAAAAAGAACATCGCAAAAAAGAATAATGTTAAACGAGAAAGAAGATCAGGATAGTGGGCGGGAGAAGGGGGTGAGAGAGATAGGGGGGATGGAGGGAGGGAGGAAAGAAAGAAAGAAAGAGAGTCGAGTAGTCAAGCTACTTGATCTAATCTATCAAGATGACAAGGCGAAACAACACGTTTGTTGTTCCTTCCTTCCTTTCAACGAAGTGAAAGGGATTGCCTCTGGGGAAAACGTAAAGGAGAACTCTCGAAGCTCAAGTCGCAAGATTAGGAAAAAGAAAAAAAAGAAAAAAGAAAGAAAGAAAAGCAGAAAAGTAGGAGGATGAGGAGGAGGAGGAGGAGGAAGAAGAAGAAAAAGAAAAGAAATATAACGCAAGGGGAAAAAGAAACTAGAGGGATGAGAAAAGGAAAAAGGAAGAAAGAAAAATATAAAGAAAACAAGAAAATCAACTATCTTATATACATCTATGATATAGTTATACACATACATAATATGCTCTTATAGAACGTATGAGATATATATATATATATATATATATATATATATATATATATATATACACACACGCATATATATAGAACATATAGATCCTTAGATACCTCTTTAGATATACATATGCATATATAACATACATTCTTACATACTCTATAGATATACATACGTATATAATTATACACTCATCGATATATATATATATATATATATATATATATATATATATTACGTACATTTCTTATATATATATCTATACACATGCATATACCTATACAAATTCTTACATCTCTGATATGTTAATACATATAGACATACATACACATACATTCATCTATGATATTCATACATATTTATATATATGTATATATCCATCTGTATGTGTGTGTATATACACACATATATATATACATATATATATACACATATTATTCTACAAGTAAGATCGAGAACTTCCTCTACGGAAGTTTGACACCTTCTCTCTGTTACCTAAGAAAGAAAGAAAAAAAGATAGAGAGAGGGAAAAGAGAGAGAGAGAGAGAGAGGGAGAGAGATAGAGAGAAAGATGAAGAAGCTCGATCGTTCCCGTGACCCACTTGACGTTCTCCGATTCCAACGGCCCAGATACGCTTCCTGCCTTAGATGGTACATACAAGTACAACTTACCGATTTGCTTTAGATCTAACACACTCCTCCTCCTTTTTTTCTTCCTTTCATTTCTCTTTCCCTCTCTCTCTCTCTCTCTCTCTCTCTCTCTCTCTCTCTCTCTCTCTCTATCATTTATTTCTTTTGTAACTTACTTTTGGGAATTAAAGTTCTCTTTTCACAATCGTCAACTTGTAAAAGAAACGAATTAGGAGAATGGGAAATAATTTGATCGATTGTTTTAGATTCGATATTACCAAATCGCTTTCTCTTTTCTCTTTTCCTTGTTTTTTTTCTTTTTTTTTTTCTTTTTAACGAATCCTACGAACGAACGAACGGATGAACGAATGAACGAATGAACGACGAAAAACTTCAATTTTACAAATGGGAACAAAAGAGAAAGAAAAAAAGGAAACGAACACGAACGAAGTAAGAAAGGGAGAAAACAAAGAAAAAAAAAAATGGAAAGTTAACGAACGACAAAGTTTCATAAATCGGTTTATAAATCAGAAGGAGAAAGAAAGAAAGAAAGAAAGAAAAAAAAAGAAGAAGAAGAACTGATTGACCCAAGATGAAATATATTTGTGTATTTACACGCGAGACGGGGTTTGGGGTATGGGGGGGGCTATGGGGGAGGGGTGACGGAAAAGGGGGAGGGAAATAATGCGAGATATAACGACGTAGGAATTGGTCGGTGCACGTTGCGGTAATAATTAATGGCATTTCTATGGGAAAGCGTACGCAGCAGCTGTCGCGGTACCATGGACACAGAAAACACAGAAACACCACACTCGGTTTCGATAAAAGAAGCGTAATTTCGCACGTGAGAGCGGGATACATATGTATGTACTTGTGTCGGACATCGCGTAATCCGTGCAAATGCATATCTCTCCCTCTCTCTCTCTCTCTCTCTCTCTCTCTCTCTCTGTCTGTCTGTCCGTCCGTCTCTCTTTCTCTCTGCAGATATTCTCATACGATATTCGATTAAAGTGGCAGCTGATTTTACCTCTCGATACACACCTGGTACAATGTCCGTGATTTAAGAAAAAAAAAAAAAGAAGAAGAAAAAAAACCAAAGGGGAAAAAAGCATCAAGATATGAAACGTGATTATCGGGCCAATGGAATGGCGCCAAGGTGGTTCCTCTCGGTTGCATCGTGGAGAGAGAAAAAAAAGAGAGAGAGAGAGAGAGAGAGAGACAGAAGTTTCGCAGTGAAAACTGAATCCTCAATATATTAAAACGCTCGGTGAAATTTACTTTGTCGAGAGAGAGAGAGAGACAGAGAGAGAGAGAGAGAGAGAGAGTGTGTGTGTGTGCGCGTGTGTGCGAGTGAAAGAGTAAAAGAGTCGAAAGGAAGAAGAACGAGTATATCGATATTATGACGGGGAGTGAACAAAAAAAAATGATAAAGAAAATAAAAAAAATATACAAAATAGGAAATACAAAAAAAAAACGACACAAAAAAAAATAATAATAATAAAAGAAAAGAAACGAGAAATAGTACGAAGGAGGAAGAGGGAAATGAGAGAAAGGGAAATAGAAATAGAAATAAAAATAGAAATAGAAATAGAAATAGAAATAGAAAGGGAATGAGAAAAAGAGAGTTAACATTTGGCGGAAACGGAATTCATTATTCCTTCCTCTCTATTATCTTCGACGTCATCAACATCGTCGTCGTCGTCGTCGTCATCGTCATCATCGTCATCTTCATCATCATCATCATCATCATCATCATTATCATCTTTCCGTTCGATTTCTAAACGACGCCACGACGAGATTCCGCGTGGTCAAGCTCTCCTCACCATCGTCAATATATCAAATCTAACTTTCCCCCCGGGTTCGAAACTATTCCGTGAAGTCTAACAACGCGTGTTAACCGCGCGACCCGATTTTCCATTAGAGGTACAGTATACATACTACCAACCGATGCTAAAAGCATAGCGAACGTTTTATATATACACGGAACGGGCCAGACTTTTCTCTCTCTTTTTATTCCATAACCGGGGAAAGAACGTACGAACGAACGAACGTACGAACGAACGAACGAACGGTGGCCGTGATTCGAATCGTTCGAAAAACGGGGCTGGGGGGGAGGTGGGGGGAGGAGGGAGGGTATGGAAGAGGGATATCATCGTTTATGCGTTTTTCACTGTTTTCTTTTTTTTTATGTTTTAACAATTCTTTTGTTTTTCTTTTGTTTTTTTTTTTTTGTTTTGTTTATTCTTACTTTTTCATTTTCATTTATATTTTCTTTCTTCGGAGATCACACGATCCCCACAAGGTTTTAGGTATAGTGGATTAAGCGAAGAGATGCGTTTCACGTTGGCAACTACAATCGCCTCTTGCTTGTATTTACGTGTAATTATAGTTCTCTGTTCCTTCTTTTTCTTTTTTTTTTTTTTTTTTTTTTATCGACAACAAAAAGAGATAAGCGATAATTATTCTCATTATTATCGTGAAAGAAAGAGTTTTGACGATTAATTTACCTTGAATGTACGTCATCGTAATGCAGTAATTACAATTGTAATCGGCCTATTCGCAATTATCAGTTATTATAACACGCATATATCCTAATTATTAATTAATATCCAATATCCATGTATATATTTATTATTATTATTATTATTATTATTATTATTATTATTATTATTATTATTATTAATCGTAATAATATACATCTACGAGATATAACAAATTCACGCACGCGTTACAAGGTGTAATAAATTCCTTGCTCGACATTTCTAAAAAAAAAAAAAGAAAAAAGCGAGAGAGAGAGAGAGAGAGAGAAAGAGAGAAGAAAAAAGGAGGGAAAAAAAGAAATTCGTGACCTCCTTCTTGAATCACAGGAAAGAGATTCGTACAACACCAACGACAATAACGACGACGACGACGACGACGACGACGACGGTGATTATGGTGAGATGATGGAGATGGTGGAGATGGTGAGATGATGGTGTGGTGTGGTCGCGTGTTAAAGAATCTCTTTCTCGCGTGGTGGTCGCGTCGTGTTCGCGCGCGCACAAACACCGCGGTGTAACGAGAATGGCGACACTCGGCGGACCGTCAGAGTAAAAGTGTGCCGGATTGTATAATCGAACGTGAATAAGCAAAATGTTACGCCATAGCGATTTGGTAACTTTGCGGGGCGCCTCCCCTCCTCCTCCTCCTCCTCCTCCCAGACTGTCCCCCTCCCACCCTCCCTCTACCACCACCAACAACACCACCACCACCACTACCACAAAGTTAAAAGCCGCGTCGACCGCGTTCCCATTGCTCTCTCATGACGACCAAGAGAAGAGAGAGAGACAGAGACAGAGAGAGAGAGAGAGAGAGAGAGAGAGAGAGATGTATGGAAAATTTCTTTTACCATGTTTGACTGGTAATTATATTCGAAATTTTCGAAATTGTAATTTTTTGATACCGAACAAAAAAAAAAAAGAAGGAAGAAAAAAGAAGCCGCAATGGTAATGGAAATGAAAAATTGATAAATTTTGATTATCTGACAGTAAGTTTTACTTTGCTTTTTACTCTCTCTCTCTCTCTCTCTCTCTCTATAGAGGGTCTATATTAATTTATGTACGTTCACCGATAAAATTGATATTAAAATTATCTATTAACTAATCGTTTCCTATTGACAAAACTGGTTCCGATTTAGGAACAAACAACTTTCCCCTTTCGACCCGGGCACGATCACGTAACACTATTGGCGTGCTAAAGTAACGTTCTCCTTTAACATAACCGTTTTGTCACCCTAAATTCTTCATCGTTTTCTAATGCTCCTAAAAGTAATATCATGCAAATTAGTTACAAAGGTATTTTCTTACCTGTTGGGAAAGACATTCCATTTTTTTTTCTTTCTTTTTTTTCTTTTTTTTAAACACCTACGCGTTACATTCGTAAATGTATTCTCATCTTAATTACTAATTATTATAATTTATATATACTATAATTTATATATTATATATAATTAATGTATGCGAAAAAATATAAAAAAAACATTCGAGAGAGAGAGAGAGAGAGAGAGAGAGAAGAATTTGAAAAATGGTCGACACATAAAGCTATCATAATAAAAGTAATAAACGAAGATTTTCCTACGGTACGATTATCTTGAAAAAAATAACGATAAGATTAATTATTTTTACCAATTAATCGTTTTCATTTAGTCCGTGGGTTTTGTTTGATCTATGCAATTTATTCGTTACATTTAATTGATATATTCTAATCTCTGAAATCGTCAATTGGATATATCCGACGATATAGTGATCATGGTTATCACGCAGAATACTATTTAATCGTACGACATATTGAAATAAAAAGAAGAAAAGAAAAAAGAAAAAAAAAATAATTAACAAAAAATTACCGTCCGTTCGTTTAATCAATATTTTTTTTATTGATCGAACGTAAGTATATCGTAAAATTTACGATCAGTATTATGCGCGTGTACTTTTTTAACGATCGAACTGATAAAATATTAAAAAAAAAAAAAAAAAAACGTACTGATCGAATAAATAAAAATATCAAAGATATTATATTCCAAATGGTACGAGAAAAAAAAAATAAATGAATGAATAAGAGAAAAAAATAAATATAAATGAATAAATAAAAAAAGGTGTCTAAAGAAAGACAGGGAGAAGAAGAGAGGGAATGAAAGAAAGAGAGAAAGAGAAGAAGCATGAAAGAGGCGCCAAACTTTTAATTGGTCATGACAGTGACTTAGGCGCCACACAGTGGACAATAATAGAAGGTCAAACAATAGGAAAGAATAGAAACTCCCAGGGATCTATTTTCGATGGAATCATCATCGAATTACGATCCTTCTATTAACGGTACAAGAGACTTCGAAAAAGGGATCGAGATCGAGATCGGGAAAGGCACGTCGAGATCGAAAGTGTACGAACGACGCGACACCAATGACACGACACGAACGTGGCACACATTTTGATGTGCCGTGACGAGCTTGCCTCTTCTGCGTCACGAGTGGTAGTAAGCAGGCGGCGAGCGAGAGAACTTTAAAAAGTAATCCAGACGAGAAAGAAGACGAAGAAAAAACAGAGACAGGGAGAGAGAGAGAGAGAGAGGTGGAACGTTAGTGAATTCGATTTGTACGAGCAACGGGGGAACAGGAAGAGTAAGTGAGACCAATTTTGAAAAAAACGAATCTAATCTAATCTATCGTTTTATCTCACGTTACTCTTTTATAAACCTCCGAAATTCCGACTTCAATTTCTTCGTTCTCGTATTTCTATCGCTATACACAATTTCCTTCCGCAAAATCTTTCCTATTCGTTTTCTTTTTCCCTTTTCCAAATTTCTCTCCTTTTTGCTTTTTTCTTTTTCTATTTACTTTTTTTTTTCTTTTTCTTCCTTTTTCTTCCTTTCTCCACCGCTCGCGAATAACGAGCGTACCTTTTCCGACGAATTTTTCTTTTTCACTTTTCGATTGAAACTGATCGCGCTTGATCCTTTGTTGTTTGGCAAGCTCGAGATAAACGAGAGAGAGAGAGAGAGAGAGAGAGAGAAAGAGAGAGAGAGAGAGAGAGAGAAAGAGAGAGAGAGAGAGAGAGAAAGAGAGAGAGAGAGAGAGAGAATATATTTCTCTCTTCGTTCGAGGAAAAAATGTACGAAAATCTCAGCTCGTTCGTTAAAGTGCGAGCTCTTGCTGCTTTGAAAAAATGGAAAGAGAGAGAGAGAGAGAGAGAGAGAGAGCAAGAGAAAGAGAAAGAGAGGGGGGGTTTGAGAACGTCCTGGTTGCCCTAGATCAAGTACCCAACTCTCCGGATATTTTTAAAAGATCACCAGACGCGAGGCGTACCGACGTAATTCCGAATGTGTGCAAGAAAAACTTTGCAAAAAAG
>OU427005.1:1710936-1713436 GCA_911387935.1 Dolichovespula saxonica | reverse complement strand
CGTTGATTACGCGTTCGAATAACAACTATCGAATAGATTCTAATATATTTTCTTTTCTTCTTTTTCTTTTTCTTTCGACTTAACCTCTTCCCACCGATTTCTCTCCATTGCACGTATGTACATACGTATTATACTGTTGCGGCAATCTTTCTTCCATGATTATTTTTTCGTTCCGTTTTCTCTCTTTCTCTCTCTCTCTCTGTCTCTCTCGACTTTCTTTAAACTTCCATTTCCGTGAAAAACAATAGAAGCACATGAAGGAAGAGAAAAGAAAAAAAATGACTTTCGAATGCAGTCAATAATAGCCGGCGTAACTTTACGAGAACTCGCGATCGTTCACGAAGTTTCTTGAAATAAGAAAAGAAAGAAATAAAGAGAGAAAGAGAGAGAGAGAGAGAGAGAGAAAGAGAGGGAAAGTAAAATCAGTACTCGGTTATTTTCTCGACAAGTTTTGCTTTCTCTTCCCCTCTTGTAGCCAACGTTTAGCACTTGGAATCAAAGAGGAAGAAAGAGAGAGAGAGGGGGAGGGAGAGGGATAGAGAGAAATAAAGAGCCAAAGATAGAGATTAAAAAAGAAAGAGAGAGGAGAGAGAGAGAGAGAGAGAGAGAGAAAAAGAGAAATAAAGAGCCAAAGATAGAGATAAAAAAGAGAGAGAAAGAGAAGAATAAGAAGAGTAGGTAAGCTATTTGAGAGAAAGAAAGAGAGAGGGGAAGAGAGAGAGAGAAAGGAAGAGAAAAGTAGAGAAGACGGCTCTCGGACGCGTACGGATAGGGTAAAGAGGAAAAAGAGGATGAGGAGTATGAGGAGGACGAGGAGGATGAAGGGGAGGGAGAGGCACACGCGGGTCGCTGGAGAGCGTCCTTCCTGGGTCTCTGCCCCTACCGACATATGTATTGTATGTGTAGTATTGTATATTTGCGGTGTACATATTATCACCGTGAGTCTCATATAAGCGCGTGTGTACGTATAACATATATACATACATACATACATATATGATATATATATGTATGTATACATGTCCTATGTAAGTTGAAAATCTTTATGTGTGTGTGGTGTGTTAGTATCATACATAGCTCGATGATACGAAGAAACGTATATCGCGTGGTATCGTATATATACACGTTTTATAAATATGTGTACGTGCGTGTGTGTATGTGTGTATATGGGTATATCCGCATACGTGCGCTTGTATTCGCGTGCCGCCGCCGCCGCCACTGCTGCCGCCGGCAAAAATGCATAGCGCTGTTGCACGAAACGGTTCTCAACCCGAAGAAGCCGGACGTACTGCACTACTCGGATTCGCGTAGATTTTCTTTTCAAAACGTTAACACACAACGCTAGGAGGTTAGGACGATCTCGGGTGAGCATATACCGTATGTGTGTGTGTGTATGTACGTACGTATATTGTATGTATGTATGTATGTATGTATGTATATGTACGTATGTACATCCTGGAAAGAGATAAAATAAGAGGGTCGGATGTGTTTCTCGATGCGATAACGATAAAGTCGATGAGAGTGCAGGTTCGCTGAGAAAGAGAAAGAGAAAGAAAAAGAAAAAGAGAGAGAGAGAGAGAGAGAGAGAGAAAGAGAGAGAAAGAAAGAGAAAGAAAGAAAGAAGATGAGAAGGATGTTTCCTCAAGGTCTTCATCCTTCTCCTTTTGCCGAACGATATCGAGCGAGGACGAGAACGCACGAGATCCGTCGTTGCCATCTTTCTTTCTTCGTCATTCGATTCCCCGCCTATGTACGTATCAAAATCCGGCTTCTTTTTCCCCTTTTATTACGGAGATTCGTCGACTATTTCGACGCGCACGATATATCGTAATACCGAGAGTATGATATTCGGGAGAAAATAAAAAAAAAGGAAATAAAAAAAAACGAAACGAATCATAACAACGCAAAGTGATGCAAATTTAAAAAGAAAGTAAGACAAAAGGGAGAGAAAAGAAAAATTAAAAAAGGAGCGACGATATACAAAAAAAAAAAAGGTAACGAAAAATAATTCGTTCGAACGAAGGAGAAACGATAATAAGTGCTCGAAAATTACGTCGATGATGAGCGTCACTTAACTTATTCCGATTATACTAGCTCACGCACGCCCTCACACGTGTGCGCCGCGTGCACGTGCACGCACGTGCACCGCACCGAGCCGAGCCAAACCGAGTCGTGCCGACCCATGCCGAGCCGTGTCGAGCCGAGCCGAGCCGAGCCGTGCTGCGCCGAGCGGAGCCGAGCCGAGTCGAGCCGAATCGTGCCGAGGATGCACATGCACGCATACGAACGACGGCGGCCGACTCGCGTAGCTAGAGTACCGTGCGAGCATAACGCCGAAGGCGCACGTATTGGCGGTTTCAGCGAGGTATAGACGGTGACCTTGTCGCCGGCAGTTCACCCCGTCTGTCCCTCCTCTTTCCCTTCGCCGGCCTCCTTCCTCGTCCCGACGTCGCGCGCTGCATCCTCTGCCTCCGTCACCCCTCTCTATTTCTTCTCTCTC